>JAECMU010040546.1:0-15231 GCA_016106625.1 Dracogyra subfuscus
ATAACCTCACTGTCTGTATGTAACTGTATGTGCTTTACTTACTTAATACCGAGTGAATAACCTAACTGTCTGTATGTAACTGTATGTGCTTTACTTACTTAATACTGAGTGAATAACCTCACTTTCTGTATGTTACTATATGTGCTTTACTAACTTAAAACAGTATGTGCTTTACTAACTTAATACTGAGTGAATAACTTTACTTTCTGTATGTAACTGTATGTGCTTTACTAACTTAAAACTGTATGTGCTTTACTTACTTAATACTGAGTGAATAAGCTCACTTTCTGTATATGCTTTACTAACTTAATACTGAGTGAATAACCTAACTGTCTGGATGTAACTGTATGTGCTTTACTAACTTAATACTGAGTGAATGACCTAACTGTCTGTATGTAACTGTACGTGCTTTACTTACTTAATACTGAGTGAATAACCTAACTGTCTGTATGTAACTGTATGTGCTTTACTAACTTAATACTGAGTGAATAACCTCACTGTCTGTATGTAACTGTACGTGCTTTACTTACTTAATACTGAGTGAATAACCTAACTGTCTGTGCTTTACTAACTTAATACTGAGTGAATAACCTAACTGTCTGTATGTAACTGTACGTGCTTTACTAACTTAATACTGAGTGAATAACCTAACTGTCTGTATGTAACTGTACGTGCTTTACTAACTTAATACTGAGTAAATAACCTAACTGTCTGTATGTAACTGTACGTGCTTTACTAACTTAATACTGAGTGAATAACCTAACTGTCTGTATGTAACTGTACGTGCTTTACTAACTTAATACTGAGTGAATAACCTAACTGTCTGTATGTAACTGTATGTGCTTTACTTACTTAATACTGAGTGAATAAGCTCCCTTCCTCGCTTGGTTTGTGCTGACTCTGATGAGGAAGGTTCCGTCTGGACAGGGATCAAGGCTGCTCTGGGCTGCCTCACGCTCCATCTCTCCCACATACCTGAAACACACAGCCGTTAACACCACACTTTCAATAACTGGTCATGTCAAAACAATTAAAGAAACAAAAATTGTATCATTCATCAAATATAACATACATAAAAATTACCTTTGGTACATAACATTTATTGTATATGAAGCCAAAATGATGGTATGGCAATCTCCTGTTGTCAACCTTAGTAATGGCAATCAATACAATATTGTTATCAATCATCAGTTTCTACAAACCGATCAAATATAATTAGAAATCTACTAAATCAACTTAATACTTTGGAACTTGTAAATCTGTTTACTACTTTAGGACAAACACTTTGAAAGTGTAAAGTTATTCTTCTGCATAAAAGTGAAATTATAAATAAAAATCTGAGATTTTTAAGTCTTAAACTTATAATAAACAAAACAATGAAAATGTTTGTATATTTCTAAAAACATTTATTTTCTCATGTAAATATTAATTTAACAGAATTTAAAATTTGTTTTTGTATTATATTTTTATTATTTGGTTGCCCACATTTGAATACAATATTAAATTAAATATGACAACTAGTGCCTTAAAAATGACATAAAATTTGGCTATATTTTATAATTCTACAAAAAGCTAAATCAATACACAGATATAATATAGATATAATATTTTATTGATTTTAATTAATTATTTTTATTTTTATTTTTTTGGATAAGATGAACCAAATTTGACGACACATTTAAAAAGCCCCAACACAAACAAAAAGCAAAATAAATCTCCAACACCAATAAATTATTAATATGTTATGTTCCACTTCAGACTAATATCTTATCGAATAAATAAAAGCTGATTCTGTATACTCTAAAAACATTAAAATCTTTTGTCATACTGACATGTTACAAATTATACCGAACAATGGCTAGATTTTAAAGAAAACATATTATTAAACAATATTTAAAAAACCTGAACATTAAACCAAGGTTATTGTAGATAAATATTGATGTTCATCTAAAACACTTAAGTGTAGTATGGTACATAAATGATTTCAAATTAAATTTCAAAACTATTATTCTTTATTTTGTATGTTTATATTTAAAAACCTGTTCCGTTATGACCTCTGAACTGTTACATGTATTTATTTACAAACAACAACAAGACACCCCCTCCTCCTAACAATTATGATAAAGAACATGTCATATTGGTGGGGGGTTTAAATTAAAATTCTAAAATAATCTATAAACACACTATAAAGCATGTTTATAAATCCTCTATACAGAACTGACAATGAATATAAAATAATTATGAAAACATTTGAAATCTAGATGTAATATTAGTAAAAACAAAACACTAGGCTCCTGGTGTTATATTTACATGTACAATATTCCTTTTATAATATTTCAAAGAAATTTTTTACAGGCACAGAAACAAAACTCTATTTAGAAGATAATACTTTGCTGATTAAATAAATTTTAAAAAAACCTGTGGATATAATAAATGATAAATGCAAAATCAGTAATAATATATGTAACTGACTCAAGAACAAGAAAAAATGAAGAAAATAAAAAGCTGTATAAAAAGCACATCTACAGATCTATAGGAATGCAAAGCACAGCTGTTTAACTCTTCAACCATTTAATTGTTAATAAACCATGTGCCTAATTCACGAAGACCTCTTAAGCTCTTTTTAAATACGATCACATTTTCTTTGCAAGTCTTTTTGATGACACTGCCTGCGAGATATGAAAACTGCGAGAGTTTAGTGAATTAAAATATTAAATCTGATGGCAATTAGTTCAATCTCTACAAAACAGGAGTCGAGCGCTATCATTTTGACTACTACATGCCAATAAAGTTGAGTAGTCCATGCACTTTGTTCGGATCACTGGGTACCAGTTGTGGTGGTGACTTGCTAAGAACGTATGGGATAGCAAGTCAAATCAAGTGGTGGATTGGGAAGCAGAGTATTCTAAAACTCTTCAGATTATGCACCCCTTCCCCACGGGCTGAAAGTTAAAGTTGAAGTTTGCTTTGTTTAACACCACCACTAGAGCACACTGATTTATCAATCATTGACTATTGGATGTCAAACATTTGATAATTCTGACAGTTTTAGAAAGGAAACTTGCTATATCTTCCCATTAATAGCAAGGGATCTTTTATAAGTACCATCCCACAGACAGGACAGCACATACCACAGCCTTTGATATACCAGTCGTGGTGCCCACGGGCTAAAAGGTAAATCATAGTATGTAGCTTCAATTCTACCTCCATTTGTTGGTATCTAGGTTCTAAGAAAACGTTACCAAAATATTTTATCATAATGTGGTACATGGGTTACCAAGCTCTGTTTATGTCAATGTCTACAGAATGCTAATTAACGAATGAACCTAAAATATCTGGTAAGTTGTAAATTACATGTATTATTACATTCATCAAGCTATTTGGTACATACCAGTTATGTTCAAACTAGAAAAGAAAGAAATGCATACAAAGACCAGATTTGATTAGGCCAGCTTTCCATTCACGCAATTTGGCACAAGTTTCTATGTATGAGTTTACTGAAACACACTAGATTAGACCCACTTTCCATATATGTGATTTCACGCACAGAATTCACTGGGGGAGAAAAGTCAATTGATTAGCAATTTTTCTGCATGCAACTTTTTTAGAATGGTAACATCATAAAGTGAAGTATTTACTTTCAGCTTAAAAGTACACGTCAAACTTTGTATAGAAAATGCAGATATGGAAAATCTGATATCTGATATGTGGAAATCGCGTTTATGTAAAGTGGGCCTTTTCTGCTAAGACACTACATACCAAGGACTGGTGCTGAGGTTGGGCACATTCAAGTAAGGACTACTCTGAGACGTGCAGGACACAGATAATGGGGAATCTTGAGTAATGGGAGTTTTACTATCACTGACGTTTACTGTTATATACGAATCTTTTCTCTGAAACAAGAGGCAACGTCAAAAGAGGAAAAACTAAATAATAATGCAACATAAGACAACGATCTCCATACAATTCAAAAACAATGCTGTGTATGAAAAATGATCTTACCAAAAGTGGCAACATAGTATTTCAGTAGTAAACTGGCAAGGTTTTAAAGTGACAAGGTTGTAAACTGGCAGGATTTAAAAGTAACAATGTTGCAAACTGGCAGGATTTCAAAATGACAAGGTTGTAAACTGGCAGGATTTCAAAATGACAAGGTTGTAAACTGGCAGGATTTCAAAATGACAAGGTTGTAAACTGGCAGGTTTTCAAAGTGGTAAGGTTGTAAACTGGCAGGATTTTAAAGTGGCAAGGGTATAAACGGGCAGGATTTCAAAGTAGCAAGGTTGTAAAATGGCAGGATTTCAAAATGACAAGGTTGTAAACTGGCAGGATTTCAAAGTGGTAAGGTTGTAAACTGGCAAGGTTTTAAAGTGGCAAGGGTATAAATGGGCAGGATTTCAAAGTGGCAAGGTTGTAAACTGGCAGGATTTTAAAGTGGCAGTGTCATATTTTGATAGCACCAATCATGGTTTGGTGGTAGTTAAGCCACAAGTCTGGTAGGTAATGGGTTTGAATTCTTGTACCTGCTCCCACCCTAAGTGAATTTAATGGCTCTATGCAGCTGTAAGACCATTACACAGACTTCTTTCTAACTCATTGCTAATAATTAACCATTGACCACTAATCCACGGTCCAGAAAGTGGAGTTTGTGTATACAGGACAGCTAAAAAAAAATATGTTAAAGAAAAGAAAAATTAGTATTGCAAAATATTATCTTGGTGGCAATATGTTAAAAACCTCACTAGCTACCACTTTTAGTCTTATAAATATGGAATTACACACTGTTAAAGCGAAGGGTATTTAAAAAAGAAATGTTTCTGAAATGTTTGGAGATGGATGCAATATTAAGCCATGCTATTTCAAGACACAGATACACAACATACACCAACAAAAATTCTGTATGCCAGCAGCCAATTTCCAGGAATGTTCAGAAATATTCTGTGATTGAAATTTTTTTCCATTGTTAACATATACCATGAAAAGACTGGATGAGTGCATTTCCATCAAGAACAGAAGAACACAACTCAAGTTTTGGCTCTTCACAATCGATGGCCTGTTGAAAAGCAATTTCAGTCTTTGCAGGGAAGCCATCTGCAGTGGTAAATGCCCATGCAACTATAGGCTCATAGAAAATGCCAATACTGTTTTAAGACTGATGTTATTTTGTACTGACAAAAGAAGCCGCTGACCAAAAATATTTCCCTGTACTGTGATTTGCACTGTCTTATTTGAAGATGAACAGTGGAATTTGTCAATCTTACAAAAATAAATAATTAAGAAAACAGAAAAATCTATGGCAAAATAAATGCTGCGACAAACTGAAAACACTGCAGCAATCTCCATGGCATTGTCAATTTGGTGTGGTTAATTGCCAGGGTTCAACCAGCATAAAATGATTTAGTCTGATTTTGATTATAACTTTGAAATTAGTAACATTCTTAATACTAAAACGGGTTGATTTATGAAACAGGCTGCTGGCAACATTTTAAAGGTACTTGGCCCTCAAAGAGCAATGTATGGTAATTTTAGCTAAAATTTTGTTTCTTGCTTTATTTTAATATTCATTTCTTCATATCTGGTCATGTAAAAGTAATTTGTTTAGAGCATATTTGCCTACAAATTTATTCAATAATCAACAATACTAGATTTTAAAATGGAGGTAAGTAAATGCTCATGTCCATTACAATCCAAGTGTTATGAATATTCAAACATTTTGATGTTTCAAAAGGATATTGTTGTTCCAAATTGCAAGATATGTCACTAGATAATTTCATGCAGCCATCTGTTGCTAATGCTCACTTGA
The DNA here is from genome assembly GCA_016106625.1 of Dracogyra subfuscus. Classification (NCBI taxonomy): domain Eukaryota; kingdom Metazoa; phylum Mollusca; class Gastropoda; order Neomphalida; family Peltospiridae; genus Dracogyra; species Dracogyra subfuscus. The sequence continues at coordinate 5,804 of JAECMU010040546.1, forward strand.
CTGGTTTTACAACACACATTAAACTGAAAGACCAGTATGAGAACCAGTCAAAATATTTTTCAAATGTTTAACAAAAAAATTATTTTCTTGAGCTTCTATATAAACATTAGGACAATTAAAATCACACTGGATAAACAGAAATAAACATAATATTCAGCAAGAAACAAAACGTTTCAACCAAAAATACATTACATTGTTATAAGAGGAACATGGGCCTTTAATAGATTCAAACTAATTCTGTAACAAACAAAACATCATTATATCGATTGCTAAAAAAAGAAGATAAAAACAGAAGTACATGTAGTAATTTGAAAAGAAACAAAAATGAAAGCCCCCAAAATAACAGAGATAAGACATGCTGCGGTGGAATTCAGTAACAGACTACAAGTAAGACAGTGAGACTGAAATGGTGAACATGCCAATCTACGAGGCAGCTACAGGACATTCACGATGAGTGTTTGACACCAGTGGGCCAGAGGCTGTGACACCCTACCAGGAGAACATGGAGATGTTCTGGTGATCGGCGATACCGGAGCTCGATGGACCATTAAGTTCAGCTAATGGTCCTGGTGATACTATCGGGTCCTCATAGGCTGGCCTTACAAACTAGAAGCAATTTTAAGGTCATCATAAATTTGTAAACACGTAGCAAATGAAAAACAACTAAAACCCATCATTATTGGCATTCTACAATAAAAAGGAAAGTCTTGTTTTTCATTACAAATTGAGAGTTATGTGGAAATATAAAATCTACAGATGTTGACTCCCACAACTTAAAACGAGTAGTGATATCCAAAATGAATAACAAATTCTATAAACCGTCGTAATCTTTAAACATACTGTGAACTTTTCATTAATGAATCAAAGTTAAAAGTTGTTTTGTTTATGACACAATTCGAGAACATTTATTAACCTTCGGACTATTGCAGACAAGATATCTTGCTCAATGTAACGCCAGTTGACATACTGTACACTGTATACAGTGCATTCGCCAATTCATACTTCCAGACGTTTTGCAAATGACACTCACCGGAAACCATTTATTAACAGAAAACTGAAGACAACTCAGCTTCTTATGTCTTTAGATTTTTAATTTTCAGTGAAAAAGTGGTTTCTGCAAGTATTTTTGCTTGACAACAATGGTGGCACATCGCAGTCATTTTGAGGGATCGATAACTGATTGTGACATTAACAACAAAAATCAACAAATATTGGGATATGAATCATAATTCGCATTTTTTGTTGGTGTGATGTAGTTTGTTACTTATTTTACAACCTACATAAAGATATGGTTATACAGTGATTAAATTGACATACCAGTAGTCTTGTTAATGTGACATAGTTTGCTGGGAAGTATCCCTCTTCACCTCGGAACCGACCCTATAAAATTTTCAATATAATATGAGTGGGTATAAAGACGATAAATATAATGTCAGTGGGAAATAAAACTGGTAAATATAATGTCAGTGGGAAATAAAACTGGTAAATATAATGTCAGTGGATATAAAACTGATAAATATAATGTCAGTGGATATAAAACTGATAAATATAATGTCAGTGGAAATAAAACTGGTAAATATAATGTCAGTGTATATAAAACTGGTAAATATAATGTCAGTGGATATAAAACTGATAAATATAATGTCAGTGGATATAAAACTGGTAAATATAATGTCAGTGGATATAAAACTGATAAATATAATGTCAGTGGATATAAAACTGATAAATCTTATTTGAGTGGATATAAAACTGATAAATATAATATCAGTGGATATAAAACTGATAAATATAATGTCATTGTACATAAAACTGATAAATATAATATCAGTGGATATAAAACTGATAAATATAATGTCATTGTACATAAAATTGATAAATATAATATCAGTGTATATAAAACTGATAAATATGATGTCATTGTACATAAAACTGATAAATATAATGTCAGGCAATATAAAACTGATAAATATAATGTCAGTCAATATAAAACTGATAAATTTAATGTCAGTGGATATAAAACTGATAAATATGATGTCATTGTATATAAAAATGATAAATATAATGTCAGGCAATATAAAACTGATAAATATAATGTCAGGCAATATAAAACTGATAAATTTAATGTCAGTGGATATAAAACTGATAAATATGATGTCATTGTACATAAAACTGATAAATATAATGTCAGTCAATATAAAACTGATAAATATAATGTCAGTGGATATAAAACTGATAAATCTTATTTGAGTGGATATAAAACTGGTAAATATTACGTCAGATGATATTTTTATACAGCCCACATATTCTCAGACATCAACACTTACACTCTCGCAAAGCAAACACATACACACGTTATTCTACTGACCTTCCACCATTCTCCAGTTTGGTCGAGTACTTCTATGACATCCCCACTTTTGAACTTGAGAGGCTTGTGACCATTCGGTGTGGGTGTGCCTTGATACGACATGTTGGCTTTAGCCTCTACAATCACAAAATAATTTATCACTTGATGCCAACTGTATGTTCTCAGACATACATCTAATAATATATTTGTCAATATTAGTTTTACACAACCCTACAACTCTTTGCAGGGGACAACATCAAAACATTAGCTAACCGGAATTTGGTTAATGTCAGATTTTCACCTAATCATATTTGCATAGTGAATGAAGTTCTGATGATCTTAAAAACTTAAAGATAGGCATTTATTAGAACTGTGATAGGAAAACACCGAAATGGCAATGGATCAGCTGATGAGGATCTTTCCTATGACCAAGCATCTCAGAGGAACACTCTACCAACTGAGCTAAATTCCACCCCTACAATATAGTACAGAGATGAGACTGCAGATTTAAAAAACAATCGATATCAACTGTGAAACAGGAAAGGGAGAAGTGGGGGATGGGGAGGGTCAATGTTTTATTCAAGTATGATCAACTTACTGTGTACTGGTCCTCGATGATGAATTCGGGCTGAAAAACAATTTACAAGAAAATATTAAAAGCCTTATTTTATTCAATCAGCCGGTAATGAAAAATTAGATAAACTAATCAAATTTAATTTGGATGAATGAGGCTACTTCCATGTGAAACAGATCCAAGATAATGACCACATTTTTTACAGTATCACCTATATTACTTGGTATAAATATTAAAAGCAGAGCCACACATCAACTGGCCTTTATAGTGACAAAGATGAGATTATGTAACTTAAACTACACACTTTATTTCGCTACCTTAAGCCATAGATAGCACTGAATAAAAATTAAATTTGTCATTTAAAAATATTTATTGCCATGCAGTCCTAATTCAGCCATATATAAAAGTACCAATAACAAGTGGGATAGGGAGACAAAATAGCTGGCTGATCAAAGTGCTTTACTAGACAAATTAAAAATATGTATGTGTAATTATATGTATGTATATACCATACGTGTATATATACTATATGTATAACCACATCAATACCTTGCTTTGGTTTTCCTATACATTCTTTATGTACAGCTTGCTTTGAATCTGAAACAAAGCAAAAAATCATAAAAACAACATTTACCAAGTTCATATAACAAGCTAGCAGTGTTTTTAAATGGAAAGGTAGATCTTAATCAATAAACCTGCCTATAACCACTCCCCACTTCTCTATCTCCATGTATAGCCATCTAGTGTTATCTCTTTGTATAACCATCTAGTGTTATCTCTTTGTATAACCATGTAGTTGTTATCTCTCTTTTTCTCTTGGTCTCTTTATATAACCATGCAGTGTTATATCTCTGTGTTTAACCATGTAGTGGTATCTCTGGCTTTCTCTTAGTCTCTCTGTATAACTATGTAGTGTTATCTCTCTGTGTATAACCATGTAGTGTTATTTCTGTGTATAACTATGTATTGTTATCTCTGTGTTTAACTATGTCATGTTATCTTATCTGTCGGTGTATAACCATGTAGTGTTATCTCTCTGTGTATAACCATGTAGTTATCGCTCTCTCTTGGTCTTTCTGTATAACCATGTAGTGTGTGTGTGTGTGTGTGTCTGTCTGTCTGTCTCCCTCCCTCCCTCCCTCCCTCTCTCTCTCTCTCTCTCCCTCTCTGTGTGTGTGTGTGCTTAACCATGTAGAGTTATTGCCCTCTCTTCTCTTGGTCTCATAAAACAAAACACAACAACTGGCAACTTAAATACCATGCGAGATAATAAAAACCGATGAACCAACCTTTACACATATATCCTTGAAAGAAAATTCCTCTGAAAAAAATAAATAAAAAATATATAAATATATATATGTTTTAAATATTAGCAAATAAGAAAATAAGTATAAATACAGCAACTAGTCTTAACCACATAGTCATCATTGTATTTGGTAACGTTTTTTTCAGTTAGCTATGTTACAAATCGCCAGATTAGAGGTAGGTCGTTTGGTATATGGTAACCATTTATTTCACAAGTATAAATATCCAACATTTGTTTTATTTATGTTCAATTAAAGTTCAAACAAGGGATCTTTTATGTGCACCATCCCACACAGGATATCACATACCACGGCCTTTGACAGCCTTCTACATTGCAACTATTTATGTGACGGACGCATGATTTTCATTTGGTGACTAAAACATTTCAAACTATTTATATTAAAAATAAAAGACGGCACCATCTGGCTCCTAGATGATAAAGTTAATTTGGAGGGCTATTTGATATACCAGTTGTGGTGTACAGTATGTCAAGTTCAGCCAATCACTGTGAATGACCAGTCAGTATCTCACTACATGATTAATAATATATATACTACAAGGTCACAGTGTGTCAAGTCCAGCCAATCACTGTGAATGACCAGTCAATATCTCACTACATGATTAATAATATATATATATTACAAGGTCACAGTGTGTCAAGTTCAGCCAATCACTGTGAATGACCAGTCAATATCTCATTGCATGATTAATAATACATATCCTACGATGTCACAGTGTGTCAAGTTCTGCCAATCACTGTGTATGGCTAGTGAATATCACACCACATGATTAATAATAAATAGATTACCTCAAAAGCTTTCCACACACATCACACTCGGTGGGTTTGTCAAATGTCTGCATCAAATAGTTGGGACCTGCCTGAGGCTGAGCGTTGTCACTAAAAAAACATTGAAACAAAAGTATAGGTACTGACCAACTGAGGTACAAATAATAATTTAAAAAGTGGTTGAATCAACTTAAAAGCATAATGAAATGTCAACAAAAGTTTAAAGATTGTTTTGTTTAATAACACTAGAACATATTGATTTATTAATCATCGGCTTTTGGATGTCAAACATTTGGTCATTCTGACATATAGTCTTAGAGAGAAAACCGACTCAGTTTTCACATGTAGCAAGGGATCATTTATATGCACCATCCCACAGATAGGATAACACATACCACAGCCTATGATATACCAGTATTGGTGCACTGGCTGAAACGAGACAATAGTCCAATGTACCCGCCGGTCCAGATCGATCAGAGACAGACCGTGCATCAGGTGAGTGCTTTATCACTGAGCTACATCCAGCCCACCAAAATGTCTACAGTGCATTTGAAATACTTATTATAATCAATGCTCTAATAAGTTGAAATAGAAATATTTCCTTGCCTTAAAATATAATTTATTAATATTAAAAACATCATTTGCAATGATAATGATAAAAGATCATGAAATGGGAAATTACAATACGGGCAGGGCTTTAGATTGCACCGATTTCGCAACGGTAAACGTTGTGCCCAAAATACGTCCGCCCAAATTAGAACGCCCAAATTTAAAAAAAAAAAAAAAATTCAAAGCTGAACTGTTTTTAACCAGTATACACAATACTTATTGCAAAATGCACACGTCGACCAGCTTACGAGCATTGTCGAAATATTATGGTACAGACATATGAGGTATCATATGTTTACGTAGGCCTACACACATATGCATTATTTATTAGGCTCCTATTTATTAACAGACTTATAGACTACTAAATTGTATTATTGTATTGTGCATCTCTTAATAGTGGTTCTTATTTACATCACACCTTTTAATTGTAAACTAAAAATACATTAAATAGGCTTGCATTACCAGCCTTTTTCTTGATGAATTTTACTTCTAGAATGAAGGAAATTGCATTTCAGAACATCTAGTTTTAAAAAAATTCCGGAGCAGCATGCCCCCAAACCCTCTAGATACTCAGATGCGTTGCGCCCTCCAATTCCGTTGTGCCCAAATTAGTGCAATCTAAAGCCCTGACGGGAGTAAATTACATTGGAATAAAAATTACAACAACAGGGCTCAAATTCAACAGCCGTTGGCAAATTGCCACAGTGCCCTAGTAAATTAAACAGTATCATGGCCAAGCTGGCCGTGCCTTATTTTGCATGTTACTAATTGGTCATCATACTCAAACGAGACTCCTCAAAGACATAACACCATTCACACTTCTTTATTATGAATTGGTGCTATTGTGCAATATTAAGACACTTGTTGAAGTCTGCCTTATTGTCTGGCCTTCTGGCTGTAATCCTCGAAAGAATTCTCCACTGGTTTGGGCCAAATGGCGTTGTACCCCAATTTGCCAAATCTTGCAATAGAGGTTGCCACACATCTAATATAATGACTATGGTTACTTACAGTGCCATGTTTATAGCTTCCACCCACTTGACTCTCATTTCTTCTGTTTTCGCATAAAACGTATAGGCCATTTGTTGATTTTTCTGCACCATGATAAATGGACAATTCCACTACAAGTAAAGAATAAAAAAATAAAAACATAGTATCAAATGAATCCATGCTTACTTTTCCAAAAAAAATAAATGTACTTAAATACAACTTTGTTTTTAAAAATCCTAACCCGAAGATTCTTCCATCACTTTTTAAATCACTAATATATAGTCTTAATGTGTGTTATAGATGCTGAAACATGACATTAAAATATAGTTACTTCAATATGAATATTAGTGTATAATAATTTCCTAAATTTAGTTTTTTAAATTACCAAATATATGAAATTTATTGATGTAATGTTTATATTTGACACTGTTTATAAGATTTAATTACCAGTATCATTATGTATAGTCATTATGAACATTTAATTGTTAAATCAACAAAGATACCCACTCTTTTTTCACTAGTGTTAGCTGCATCATCCACCTTGTATTCACCGAGTATAATAGCATTCTTGTAGCTGTATGTATCGCCCTGTAATAATAAGGAAAAGCATAAGACACAAAACAACGAATTACAAGATAACACAGTCTTATTCACAAATCCTCAAATATGCTTCACTTTTCTTAAAGAGCCCTAATTGTATAACCTTCAAACTCCTTGTGTGTACAGTCTCTAAAGAAAAAACATTTCCCTTCATTAAATTCATTATCTTTAAACAGTCTCATTTCTCTAAAATGCCCGATCTTTCTTATATTCCAGATGAATGAATGATTGTTTTTAAGACACCCCAACACTGAAATACACATTGGCCATCAATTATTCTATTCTAAAATTTAATCTTTCTAAATGAAATGTTCAAATATTGTTTTTTAAAGCCCCATTTTTCTACATCTTATATCTGTCTGAATCTTTTTAAAAGGTCATATTTCTAAGAAAGACATGGTCATAACAAACTCTAACCAGGGTCCCTGTGCTGAGCCAGACCTCCGATCCGATTTGGGATAGGCGTGTTTGAAAGCATAGTGGTATAAGGACATGTTAAACCACTTAATAATAATAAGAACAACCAGGGCCCCAGTGATTAAATCCATCTGACAAACAGAATCAGAATACCACATTTCTTTTAAACACATTTTCATTGTCAGTGATAAGCAAATCCAGTTACATGGATTGCATGGGTCTCATTTTGTGCATATGGGTGCTGCATCAGTTTGAGATCTGACTAATAACTTAACAAATTTAGAACTCCAATATGTAACCAATTGCCTGGTTAAAATTTGTGTTGTTTATTTCTAGGGAGGTATTTTTCTACATAAGAATCAACAAGAGAACCATGGTGTAAAATGTCTCGGCTAAGTTATAAATAAAGAATAACAGGTTACTGATATGTAGCCAGGATTTTTACATTATCCTGTGAAGTTAAGAATGGGGAATTCTGTAACATTTGCCAAAAGAGATTTTCCATTTTTCCTGTACAGGATATAGCCATGTCATACATCATGAATTCATTGGTTATTTTTGTTATCCTGAAGTCTAACAAGAACAATATGGATATGATATTTATATTTATTCCTAAATTTCAAAAGATGTTAAAAAATGGTTGGCAAACTTTTCATTCATACTGTTTAATTACCATGACACAAAACATCAGTTCATATATTATTTTAAGACCAATGATCTACACCAAAATATGTTAGACCATCTGAAGTTAAAAACTTAAAATTTATTTTACTTGATTAATACAATTCAAGCACATTAATTAATTTATCATCAGCTATTGGTAATTCTTACATATAGTTTAGAGAGGAAACCCACTGCATTTTTCCATTAGTATCAAGAGCTCTTTGATAAGCACTTTCCCTCCAAACAGGACATCACATACCACAGCCTTTGATATGCCAGTTGTGGTATATTGGTTGGAATAGGAAAACCCAATCAGAGAATGGGTCCACCAAGGTGGTTTCATCCTACAGTGCAACCACCTCAGGCGAACACTCTACTGACTGTGTTAGACCACACCAGATCTTTAAGCAAAGAACTGATGTTACTGGGATGCTTATTCTTGATATTACAGGCACTTAGTATTACAAATTTATAAAGTCGAGATAAAAACATTAATTACAATTATAGTAGATTGCAATCGATTACAAAATCAAATTAACTTCTACATGAGAATATATAGTTGATGTTTTATATATTTTATTATAATTTATACACTAAAAATAAAATTATTTAATCTTGTTGGAGTTTATTACTGAATTATTCAGTAATAACAAAATAAAATGTTTAACAACTTCAAAAGCAAGCTTTAAATCCAAACTAAAAGTAATATTACTTTTGAATTATAACGTATAAGTACATATATGTACATGTAGGTATATAATTTTTTGTAGCATTTCAATATCTAAAAACCTAATAACAAAGAAAAACTATTAAAAAAAACCTAAAACAAATATAAAAAATTACGTGCTTTTAAGTGCATGATGCAAAATGGAGGAAGGAAATAGCAATTGTACACATGACACAATAGCATTCAAACATTTCACTGCAACATTAATGATAAAATAATCTACAAAGCAAATGTACAATAAATAATAATTAAAACTAGGAAAGCAACATACAAGTATTTAAAGGAATATGTCATTAAGAAATTGAAGAAGAACATGAACAAAACAATAATAACTACTATAACAGGGTTCTTACACTTGTAAAAACATGAAATTCAAGGACATTTCCAGGACTTTTCCAGGACCTTTTCTTAT
>JAECMU010040573.1:0-18890 GCA_016106625.1 Dracogyra subfuscus
ATAAAAGGTTGTAGAGCCACCTTTAAAGGCGTACGTTATAGAGTGGATGCGGCGCGTGCGTGACCACATCTCTACACGGTTGAAGAGCCACCTTTAAAGGCTTATATTATAGAGTGGATGCGGCGCGTGCGTGCGGTCCGACTGTTGTGTCAATATTGAATGTATGTAGGAACAATTTCTTCAATATCGAAACAATGCTTGCTGTTTTTGATACATATATAAACTCTATCCTTAGTTATGGTGCTGGAGTTTGGGGCTTTCACTCGGGTCATGATGTTGAATAAGTACATATACAATTTTGTAAAAGATTATTGGGTGTAAGAAAAGGATCGTGTAACGAATTTGTTTATAACGAACTGGGACGGTTTCCACTTCAAATAACAAGAAAACTGAGAATTTTTAAATATTGGATAAAATTACTTAACACTACAAATTGGCTTCTAAGGGGTATATATGAAGAAATGGCACACTATAACGATAATTGGTTAATTAACATTAGACAGAATTGTATTCACTTAGATTGAACTGTATTTGGAATTGATCGTATGTTGACGACAGTATCTATATTATAATCAAAGAAAGGATATTAGATACTTTTAAGCAATTATGTTTTTTTATATCAAAATTTATTAAATGAATTTAGATTATAAACATATTTAAGATTACCAATTTAAACGCGTTATATAAAAGAAATATGTAAGATTAGAACATGCACTCATAAATTAAATGTAGAATCTGGCAGGTATCAAAACATTGAACGATCAGAAAGAATATGTACTCTGTGTAACGCTAATGCCATAGAAGATGCATATCACTTTATAATAAGAGTGTCCACAATATATAGACTTGCATTGTAAATATATAACAAATTATTATTACAAGCGGCCAAGTGTTTATCGTTTCATACAGTTACTAACCACCGGTAACAATAAGGAATTGAATAACCTAGGACAATAGTTAGTGCAATTAGAGATCGGTTAATGCAGGATAATAGTTAATGTAATAAATGTAACTTATATTACTTCTTTTGTCCATGATTATATGTAAACCACACCCACCATTGTTTTGCACGTGTGTATATTGTATAACTATGTTGTATTATTTATGTCATGTATTCAGCTGTAAAACTCAAGGAAAATAAAGAACTTGATGCGACTGCGGTTTACGTTTTGGGCATATATACCATGTACGATTGTTCCATTGTGGCTGACGGCTTGCGTTTTGCAGACACAGGTATCACACGCATCTATTGTCTAGTTTATTCTTCTACAGAAATGGGTTGGTGTTTTTTTTTTTCTTTCTGAAAATAATTTCAGCATGTTTTGGCTTAAGAAGAAAATTTAATAGTTTTTTTCGTTTTGTTTTTTAAACCTATTTGAGAGTGCAATTTAGAAAACCTCCAACTGAGAAATAAATAACGTGTAGTAAATCCCATGGTATGAAACGAAGCGATCCCTGTAGGAAGGACTATAGACGCTCTCATTAAAACTAATATATTTCTTCTTTTTTAATCCGGTTCGCACGCACATACCGCATCCAAGTCTATGTGAGACACTAGCATGACACCAATTCCTTTTTAAACCACCACGACCATCATGACAATCGCCAACACAACAGTGCCTAGGTGACAATGACTGGGACGAATCTTAACGGCCACGTTTTCAAGCCAGTCCGGCAGAGTGAGATGTCCATCCGTGTGACTGGTGGGCCTCGTCGTGTTGATAGTCTCGATCCCACACGACCCATTACATGTCGTCATGCTAGCGCTATCACTCGTCTGCACTGTCGGAGATGGAATTCCGTCCACAGTTGACAGTTGTCTCCCGTGTTGTTGCTCTGAATTGGTGTTTTGGGTGGTGGGTGTCCAGTCTGTGGTTGGCGACGTGGTGGGTAAGGCAGTCGTCTTCTCGCTGCTGGGTTGTCCCTGTGTCTGTGTGATAATATAAATGAACAACTTAAACAATGTATATCAACCAGATGTGCGTTCAACAAAACTATCTTACACTGGTTTATGCACGGTAACTAATTCATTTAGGTCGTCAGTGTCAGCATTTCTCGCTATCATGGATCGCAGTGCGAATGGGTCACTGCCAAACATTGTATTATCACACTTGAAATCGAAATCACACGAACTGAAAATGCTTCACATGGGGAGGGGCAGGGGGGACTGGAAGGCACTCTAATTTTCGGGCTAATCCGATTATGTTCTAATTTGCCGATGCAAATTTAGTTTTATTGGTTATTTAAGGATTGTCAGTTATTTCCTTCATGTTAATCAGGTTATAAACAAACAAACAAAAGAACCTGTATGAATCGGCAAAAACCGTTCTGACGTAAGTTTGCGGAAGATTTTTTATATATATTTTTTATGCCCAGACAAACCTTAAAGAAATAACTGACCGCAAATATTGTTTTGGTTCCTGCAAGTATGAACCGTAAAAACGATGTGCACACTGTATGACTCCTCATAGTTTAACAATACATAACTGAATTTATTTTGTTTAGCTTGAAATACGCCTATAGTATTCTTCGTGTAAACTTTATTGATACTTATGTCGCGTAAGAATGCAAACGTTAATTCACTATTATTTGAAAACTTCGTTGTACGTGTGAAGTTTTCTACATGATTTCTTTGCCATCAAGTCTTATGTCATGAATAGCGAAGAGGTTTTGTTGTTAATATTATTTAAATCAATGGGTACATGTCTACTCTGCTATAGCATTTTCCATTAATGTGTGGTATACATATATTGCTTATGTAGCTTTCATGTGTGTCTTCTTCAAAATATCTATAGTTGCCTGAATAATCCAACTTTTGCAATATGTGTGTCGGGTGGGTGGGTGGGTGTTGGGGGAGGGGGTGGTAGTATGCGTGGCTAAGATGTTTTCGGTTCATCGAGGTATAAACGAAAAAAAGTATGCGCCTCTGGACCAATCAGATTGCCGTACAGTGTATAGAATATGTTGCAATGAATGCTACGAAAATTTAATTATGTATGATTAGCGGAGCTAATACTTAACACTAGAAAACAACAGATCTATGTCAGCAAATCGAAAAATACCGTCGGTTATCTCTGTTGTAATTTAAACTGGGTTTTATTCTGAAATAACGTTTTATAACTGAATTTCCTAAGAATTGTTGTTACAATGACGTCACACAAATAAATTACATAATGTTATATTTTTAATATAAATAATCATATTCATATACTTACAATTGCTTGACACCCAATAGCCGATGTATATTTGTCATTCATTCATTCATTCATTCATTCATTCATTCACTCACTCACTCACCAACCAATTTACACAGCAATCTAAAATCCATCCGCAAAACAAAGACGTTCACTGTTCTCTAATTCCGTAATTATTTATTTTCAAAATCATTTTCTTTGAAGTGTAACCTGAATTCTATTTTGATAATATATTAACTTACTAACTAACTAACTACCTAACTACTTAACTAACTAACTAACTAACTAACAATAACAATGATAATAATAATAACAGCAATAGCTTAAATTAATACAGAACAAGTACCAGGGAACGACAAGCGACGTTGATATTGTCAAAGCATTGGTTGTTAAAATGTCTGAATCAAATCAGATTCTTTGTTACAAAAGTGTTGAATTAGAATCTGATTCTTTGTTACAAAAGTGTTGAATTAGAATACTGTTTATGTTTGATGGGTTTGTGATTTGTTTTCTACATACATGGTTTGAATATTTATTTTATGGATATTGGCTGTTCTGAAAACATGAGATCAATCATGGAACAACACAGTCTATATATTCCTAGTCTCATGTATTATAAATTAACGCTATCAGTAAGGTATAAAAGGTATTGCGAAAAACGATTCTTTATCCCAACTTACTGTAGGTATCTTATCTTTATTTGTAGACGTTGGTATCTTGTCATGTAACAACGAGGATACTGTTGTATCTTCTGTAGTAGACGAAGCAGTAGTTGGTGGATTTGGTGTGACGGTAGATGACTGTGTCGTGGTGACGGTAGATGACTGTGTCATGGTTGCGGTAAATGACTGTGTCGTGTTGACAGTCAAATATGTTTTTGTTTGTTTTGTCAGTGTCTTGTCAGCAATGAGTGTATTCGGCAACGGCTTAGGGTAAACAGGCGACAACCTCAGTGTCGGTGATACGACATCATTCCACCATAACTTTTTACTCACCACGATGGAGGCACTAAAAGAAAAGAAAAGAAAAAAGAAAAGAAAAAAGAATAAAGAGAAAAACGAAGTACAAGAACAAACACGAGAAAGAGGCAGAAGACGAATCAGAAGAAAGTAGGAGTAGAAGAGGAAACAAAACAGGAGGAAGGGGCAAACGAAGAAACAGACGAGAAAGAAGAAATAGAAACAGAGGAGGAACTAGAAGCAGACGAAGAAACAGAGGCGGAAAAATTAGCAGAAGAAGAGACAGGTAAGAAAGAAGTAGAAGAAGACACATATGAGAAAGAAGTAGAAGACGAAACAAAGGAGGAAGAAGTAGAAGAAGAAACAATGGAGGAAGAAGTAGAAGAAGAAACAAAAGAGGGAGAAGTAGAAGAAGAAACAAAGGTGGAAAAAGAAGCAGCTACTCTCGATCTACTAAATGCTAAAACTATATTAGCTGTGTATCCTTTCTTCTTTCGGCCGACCGTTCAAAAATTGCGCCAAAATTCCTTCATACTGAAACGCGCACCATTTCTCTTTGGCATAATTAATGCTCCATTCAAAATTCCATAACCCCACCACCACCACCCCCGCCGGCTACCGATCTTGATCGGACTGTCGATGCTCCCTTGCATCTGCCAGTGCAGGCGGTCCCTTTAACATCCCCCCCCCCCCCAACTTTCTGTCTTGGACGAAAGAGTTTGCGCCCACGACAGGCGTGCGCTACAACAGCTTGTTCTGAATGTGCACGTTAAACCATATGACATGACATGACCTGAAAAAGAAGTTAAAAAAAAGAAACAAAAGAGGAAAAAGTAGAAGAAGAAACAAAAGATGGAGAAGTTGAAGAAGAAACAGGAGGAGGAAGAAGTAGAAGAAGAAACAGAGGCGGGAAAAGATGTAGAAGAAGAGACAGGTGAGAAAAAAGTAGAAGAAGAAACAAAGGAGGAAGAAGTAGAAGAAGAAACAAAAGAGGCAGAAGTAGAAGAAACAGAGATGGAAAAAGAAGTAGAAGAAACAAAAGAGGCAGAAGTAGAAGAAACAGAGATGGAAAAAGAAGTAGAAGAAGAAACAAAAGAGGCAGAAGTAGAAGAAACAGAGATGGAAAAAGAAATAGAAGAAGAAACAAAAGAGGCAGAAGTAGAAGAAACAGAGATGGAAAAAGAAGTAGAAGAAACAAAAGAGGCAGAAGTAGAAGAAACAGAGATGGAAAAAGAAGTAGAAGAAGAAACAAAAGAGGCAGAAGTAGAAGAAACAGAGATGGAAAAAGAAGTAGAAGAAGAAACAAAAGAGGGAGAAGTAGAAGAAACAGAGATGGAAAAAGAAGTAGAAGAAGAAACAAAAGAGGCAGAAGTAGAAGAAACAGAGATGGAAAAAGAAGTAGAAGAAACAAAAGAGGCAGAAGTAGAAGAAACAGAGATGGAAAACGAAGTAGAAGAAGAAACAAACGAGGAAAAAGTAGAAGAAACAGAGATGGAAAAAGAAGTAGAAGAAGAAACAAAAGAGGAAAAAGTAGAAGAAACAGAGATGGAAAAAGTAGAAGAAACAGAGATGGAAAAAGTAGAAGAAGAAACAAAAGAGGGAGAAGTAGAAGAAGAAGTAAAAGAAGAAACAGAGATGAAAACAGAAAAAGAAACAGAGATGGAAAAATGAGAAAAGTCTATCTACACAGTTCACTTCTGTGTGAGAGTTCATTCATCACGGTCCACTATAGTTTCTAGCTGTGGCATACATTGTGGTTCATATATTCACTTCTAGGAATTGGGAATAATGAAAAAAAAAGGTTTAATGGTAAGCCTTTTGACTGGATTTTGCCCATGTTATTTTGTAATATTGTGCATTGAGTTTTGGGGACATGGGTGTATAAGCGGTAGAGACAGCTGGAGTAAATCAGTTAATGAACCATCTGTTCGGACCAGTAGTACAACCAGATGCGGTCATATAGCAAACACCTGCGATGGAAATGTTCTAAATTTTGGAGTAAAAATATATACTTATTACAAAATTTGCAATGATTATGCAACGAGAACCCGTTTTATTGAAGTTGGGCAATTTTACATGCATTTTAATGGAAGATGACCTCTGTGTACTGAGACCAAAGAAGAAGAAGAAGTAGAAGAAGAAGAAGAAATAGAGTAGGAGGAGGAAGAAGAAACAGGAGAGGAAGAAGAAGAAGTAGAAGAAGAAGAAACATAGTAGAAGAAAGTAAAAAACGGGAGGAAGAAGTAGAAACAGGGGTGGATGATGACGAAACAGAGAAGGAAGAAGAAGAAACAGAGGAGGAAGAAAAAGTAGAAGAAGAAACGGGAGGAAGAAGAAGTAGAAGAAGAAACAGAAAAGAAAGAAGAAGAATAAACAGAGTAGAAGGAAGAAGAAGAAACAGGAGGAAGAAGAAGTAGAAGCAGAAACGGGAAGAAGAAGAAGTAGAAACAGAGGTGGATGATGACGAAACAGAGGAAGACGAAGAAGTAGATGAAGAAACCGGAGGAAGAAGAAACAGAGCAGAAGGAAGAGAAAGAAACAGAAGAGGAAGAAGAAGTAGAAGAAACGGGCGAAAGAAGAAGTAGAAGAATAAACAGAAAAGAATGAAGAGGAATAAACAGAGGAGGAGGAAGAAGAAGAAACAGGACGAGGAAGAAGTAGAAGCAGAAACGGGAAGAAGAAGAAGTAGAAACAGAGGTGGATTATGACGAAACAGAGGAGAAAGAAGAAGTAGAAGAAGAAACAGAGGTGGAAGAAGTAGTAGAAGAAGAAACGGGAGGAAGAAGAAGAAGTGCAAGATGAAACAGGAGGATGAAGAAGAAACAGGAGAAGGAAGACAAAGAAAGAAAGAAAGAAGAAACAGAAAAGAAAGAAGAAGAAGAAACAGAGGAGGAGGAAGAAGAAGAAACACGAGGAAGAAGAAGCAGAAACGGGAGGAAGAAGACGTAGAAACAGGTGGATGATGACGAAACAGAGGAGGAAGAAGAAGTAGAAGAAGAAACAGAGGAGGAAAAAGAAGTAGAAGAAGAAACAGGAGGAAGAAGAAACATAGGAGAAGGAAGACAAAGAAACAGAGGGGGGAAGAAGAAGATGAAGTAGAAGAAACAGGCGGAAGAAGAAGTAGAAGCAGAAACAGGAGGACGAAGAAGAAGTAGAAAAAGAAACAGAGAAGGATGAAGACGTGGTAGACGAAGAAGAAACACAAGAGGAAGAATAAGTAGAAGAGGAGGAAAAAGACACAGAGGAGGAAGGAGTAGAATAAGAAACAGATGAGGAAGAAATAGAAGGAAGGAAATGTTTTTATTTAATGATGCACTCAACACATTTTATTTACGGTTATATGGCATCGGACATATGGCTAAGGACTACACAGGTATTGAAAGAGGAAATCCACTGTCGCCACTTCATGGGCTACTCTTTTCGATTAGCAGTAAGAGATGTTTTATATGCACCATCCCACAGACAAAATATCACATACCACGACATTTGATCTACCAGTCATGGTGCACTGACTGGAGCGAAAAATAGCCCGACGGGGATCGAACCCAGACCGACTGTGCAAGCGAATGCTTTACCACTTGGCTACATCCCGCCCTCAGAAATAGAAGAAAACACAGTGGAGAAGGAACAAGAAACAGATACGGAAGAAGTAGAAGAAGAAACAAGAAGAAGAAGAAGAAACAGAGGAGAAAGAAGTAGAAAAAAACCCACAGAAACAGAAGAAACAGAGGAGGAAGAAATAGAAGAAGAAATGGAGGAGGAAGACTTAAAGAAACACAGATCAGAAAGAAGTAGAAGACAAAAGAGAGGATGAAGTAAAAGAAATAACAGAGGAGAAAGAACGAATAGAAACAGAGGAGGGAGTAGAAGACAAAACAAAGGAGGAATCAGTCAAAGATGAAACAGAGGAGGAAGAAGAATTAGAAAGAGAAGAAGAAGTAGTAGAAAAACTGAGGAGACAAAATAGGGTTCCAGCTGCTCTCCAACTACTTTTATTTGTAGTAGCCCTAAATGGACAGGATGAAACTTATTCTACATTTCAGTGACATGATATTAATATTACAAGTGTATGCTCCATGGCACATGATTTGTGAAGGTAAATTCCATTCTTTCACATTCGACCATAATCGTTTTGTTACAGTTGTCAGAGAGAAGGGGGTGAAAACCCCAAATGATACTGATAATAAATGTTTAATTTAAAAACAAAAAGGAAGAAAGGAAATGTTTTATTTAACAACACACTCAACACATCTTATTTATGGTTATATGGTGTCGGATATAATATGGTTAAGGATCACAGATATTGAGAAAGGCAACCTGCTGTCGCCACTTCATGGGATACCTTTTCCGATTAGCAGCAAGGGATCTTTTATATGCACCATCCCATAGACAGGACAGTACATACCACGGTCTTTGTTATACCAGTTATGGAGCACTAGCTGGAACGAGAAGTATTGCAACACGGCCATCGACGGAGATCAATCCTCGATTGACCGCGCATCATTTGAGCGCTGTACCACTGAGCTACGTCTCGCCCCTTCTGTTTCAAACCACAAGGTAAAATTCTCAATGGTTCATGACATGTCGTCAGGAGAAACCATATTAAGCATCAACTGACATATTATATATAATGACAGAGGTATAGTTTCAAAACATCTTCTGGTATTAACAAGGTAAAATTCTCAATGGTTCATGACATGTCGTCAGGAGAAAACATATTAAGCATCAACTGACATATTATATATAATGACAGAGGTATAGTTTCAAAACATCTTCTGGTATTAACAAAGTAAAATTCTCAATGGTTCATGACATGTCGTCAAGAGAAAACATATTAAGCATCAACTGTCATATTATATATAATGACAGAGGTATAGTTTCAAAACCTCTTATGGTATTAACTGTAAACGTTAATATACGAATTGTTTTTACTGAAAGCCACGCCTGAGAAAGTGATGACTACGAAGATGACTTACATGAAAACTATGTCTGTGTTCAGATCAGCAGGTGCTCGCCATGTGAATCTGATTTCAGTTTTCTTCGAGTTGTCAGTGTGAGTCAACGCTCTGGCTGTACCGTTTTGCTGAAACAAACAAACAAAATAAATAAGAATGTTAAATGAATAAATTAATTCATTAACATAAATAAATAAATACATAGACAACTACAAAAATTAAACTAAATTATAACATGCCCACAGAAAACAGTATTTTACTTTTAAGTAGTTGGTTAATTTGTTTCTTGTTTAGCAGTTAGGTCAGTTTTGATTCTGTGAGAATGCTTGTATTTGTAATTTAATTATGTTTCAGGCGCAGGACCAAAATGACACAATCATTACAATATTCAATACCGTGACACTTCTGAACAACATGGGGTCAGTGACTATTGACTATAAAATCATATTTGTTCTTGAAAAACTAGCAGATGACACGGCCACCGAACCTCCTTAAAGTTATGCTACTAGTAAGGTAGCATACATTGGAGAATAGTCATAGATGCTAGTGTTCACAAACGATATAACACAGAATACTAGTACATTTGTACATCTTACAATGGAGGTAATATTCGAAAAACATGAAATACTAGAAAATGAAGCTTTACATCATTCATTCCAAACTTCAGATCAGGACCCATATTCACAGAAAGGTGTAAATGTACGTCTACGACTAGCACTTACGTCTGCCGTAGATTTACGTTTACGTGCAAGAAGAACCTTATTCTCAAAGACTGTCGTAAATGTACACGTAATTTAGTTGGACTCTCACTGGAGAAATTTAAAAAATAACATTAGAAACGATGGCTATCGGGTAAATAACAAATGCGCAAAACGCAATTTCGTTTGTCGTCTGCTAACAATAATATCGCGAACGCTGAAACATGACATTTTGGTATTGGTGAGGATCCGCGTTTTGGTACAAACTTGAGGATATTTCTTAAAAAGGAAAAGATAACTCAGAAGAAAATGCCGAGTCGAAAACATCCGTTCGATCACTAACAAAAATAATATAGTCAATCTGTGGGCGTTCGCCATCGCAAACTGCTTCAGTTATTGGAAATGCTGCCAGTTTCCGTAAATAAAAGTAAATAACAGCGATCATGCTCGATTTATTATAAGTACACGACTTACGTGCAGTGTTAGTTGTAACCGAAGGCATTCTTATATTTACGTCTAACTTTATACGTAACTTACGTTTTCGTTGTTTCGTGAATAGCTCTTCAGTCGTAGATTTACGTACTCGTGTAAAACTAGACTTACGAGGTTTTGTGAATATGGGTCCTGAATTTTGTTTTGTACAGATATATGAATTGGAATGTGATAATAGTTTATTAAAGAAAATTAAGTGTGCTCTGTGATGTGTATATTAAGCAATGTATATTAAGTTAATATTAAAATTAAATACATTCTAAGCGAAAGGAAGTATATGGAACATGATGACATTAATTAGAAATTATTGCAGCGTCAAAAACAGTCCATATAAACTTTTACATCATAACACAGCGTCAAAGTGTACTTTCCTGATCTTCGCTAAAATACTACACAATTCCATTTTTCTAAAGATCCTTTTACCTTGCAGACAGTTTTTGTTGTGTCATCTATATTTGTAAAATGTCCAAGCGGAGTAAAGTTCCATGTGTTCTTGATCAGTGTCTGTTGTTTGACACAGGCATCAGTCGGTACTACAGCAAACCCTGCTTCACGTTTCTTTGGATGAAGTCCTTGCTCAGACGTTGTGCTGTATTTGGCTTCATTTGGCTTCTTTGTATATTTCTCTGCACTTGATGCTTCGTCTGTTTCCTCTCTGTCTTCGGGGTCTTCATAATCATACTGATCATAGTCCGTGTATTCTTCTTCAGCAGCAGCAGACACGTTAGCCTGATACTTGTATATTCTATCCACTATGTCGTCCGGTAAAAGGTTCAACGCCATTGGGTCAGACATGACCTTATTGAGGACTCCTGGCAAAGACAAGAACTCTTCCAGTTTTTCTCGTGTCAGCGTACTCAGATACTCCAGGTCTATGTATCCGGTGTCCACAGATCGTTTGCGAATAATCTTCTCGCTAGCTCCACCAATGACTGTCTCGCTCGATCCATCACGTATTGCCTTGAGAACTCCGCCAGTTTTCGCGGTTTCTTTATTAACTCTGTACCTCAACCCAGAGTTAATTCTTGTTTCACGGCGATCAGTCTCATCCTCATACCTGTCATCTCCGCCGGAATGCGTCCTTTCTCCGCGGTTCTTATCATCATGGTACTTGTTTTTAGCTGCAGCCTCGCCATGTGCCGACTCATCTCCATTTTCCAAGTTTGGTGATCTTTTGTTTCTACTCGAACTCTTTTTCATTGATGCTGGAACACTGTCAGCTCGAACAGCCCGCAGCAGAAAGCCCTTAATGTACCTACTCTTCGGCGCCATCAGAGAACCTATGAAAAACAACAATTGTATGACTTCAAATCTGCAATCTACAATAACTCAACTTAGTGTTTCTACACATAACTAATGCCTTGGTCACAAATGGCCTTCGGCGTATTGGTCCCCAAAATTGCCAAACCCGTATGATTTCGAGTTTTATACCAATTTTACATCTTGACGTTTCATGGTTATGATCTTGTTAGTAATCTATAAATATGTTGAGTTGTAAAAAGCGAACTAGTACACGTTTGCAGACACGCTTCTAATAACAAATAAACCTTGTTTATATTATGTTCTTGTTAATAATCTATAAATACCTTCAACTATGAAAAACGAACTAGTACACGTTTGCAGACACGATTCTAATAAAAATAAACCTTGTTTATATTATGATCTTGTTAATAATCTATAAATACCTTCAACTATGAAAAACGAACTAGTATACCAAAAAAAAAAAAAAAAAAAATTTACGTTTGCAGACACGATTCTTCTGAAATATAAAACCTTGTTTATATTATGATTTTAACCCGTATAATGCTGCAGAGGTGTATACATGTCCTAGGTCTAGTATTATGATGTCATATGGAACCGCTGTCATAGCTGAACCGCTGTTCGTAAAATCCTCAATGATAAAGAAAACTGACAGCTGAGAATCCGTGTTTATTATATACAGATCAATGATGCATATTATATGAACATATAAAAGTTGATGATTAAATGATCCCCCTTCGTCTCATTTCTTCGTATTTAAGTATGATGATTACCAATGCATCGGATCGTATTTGAAAAAAAAAGTATTTAAACACCTCTACCTATGAAAAAGGGATATAAAGTGGAATTACAATACAATGTCTATTACGATTGAATACGAAGCTAAATAATGACACAATGTCCTGCCATAGAGTGAAAGTTCAAATGTAATGGCGTTTGATTCGTTTTATTTTCGTAGTGGGTTTGGAGGATCACTTTGTCAGTTATGTTTGCACAGCAGTATTATTAAATAGATGTTAATTTAATCATTAAAAGCGGGCAGCATAGCCCAGTGGTACAGTGCCCGCCTGATGCGCGGTCGGTCTAGGATCGATCACCGTCAGCTAACCACTGGGTGTTTTTCTCGACATAACCATATGTCCGACGCCGATATAACCGTAATTATAATGTGTTGAGTGCGTCGTTAAACAAAACATAAAAAAAATTTAATCATTAAAGAAAGATAATTTGTAATCAGATTTCTTTTAATGCAATTTATTGTAGCTTTAGAAGCAGAATAAAGAGATCTTGTGGGGTTTTTTTTTTTACATTTTCTATGAACGTGATTAAATTACAACGTTATAGTAATTCTGAGAACAGTGTGTAAAGTGGTTTACATCGTCTCTATACAGGTTGGCCTTCGTGCATGTGCGTGGAAAATAAAGGTTTTTGGAGAAAAGAAATAGCTGAGTAATAAATAGAATAACAAACTCGGTTCCAGTTATTAACAAATTTATGTCCCTCGTGAAATAATTTGTATTTGTCACTCGCTAAAGCTCATATATATCGTGAAAACCATTCTCGTTGTAACAGCTACATATCGCATGATGCTGGGATCAATCCCCGTTGGTGGGCCTATTGAACTATTTCTGGTTCCAGCCAGTGTAATATGTGTTCTCCTGTCGATGTAATGGTGCATATAAAAGATTCCTTGCTACTACTAGAAAAATGTAGCGTGTTTCCTCGCTTAAGACTATATTTAAAAATTACCAAATGTTTGACATCCAATATCCGATGATTAAGAAATCAATGTGCTCTAGTGGTGTCGTTAAACAAACTTAACTTTAACTTTTAGCTACATCTAACACACGGCTATTAATGTTACCTTGTATCTTGTCGTCAGGTTTGCAAGTCAAACTGGTAAGTTTGATGCTGAATCCCATTGAGTAGCGCAAAGGCAGGGTGTTCTCGTGACAAAACATGTGTGTGCATGCTATCTCCGGCGCACCTTGCGGATATGCAGACACGTGCAAGTAAGACACAAACATAAATGGTGCAAAAACCAAGAAGCCCATTTTGATGAAAATCACGACCATAGCCGCGCTCTTGGGCCAAACAGTTCTTGGTTTTATCAGTCGTCCTCGGAATAGCATTTCAAAACGTCTTGTTTGCCAAGATGTTCATATTTTATTATCGTCATTAATTATACACGTTTTGTAAGCTAATATTCCCTGATGGAGTCTCGTTTCAACGACAATTACTTTTAATAGATCTACCGCAATTCATTTTAAGCATTTCTACTCAGTTATTGATTTTTAAAGGAAGAAATTTGAGACAAAATAGTTGTAATTTCGGTATATTTTAATGTAAACTAAATAAAAGAATTTCGGCGTAAAAGAAATTGTTTAGAAAACGGGTTGTTTGTTTGTTGTTGTTGTGTTTTTGTTTTAAAACAAGTATCAGCTTGTCTTGTAAATTAAAAAACACATTAAGAGACGAAAACACATTTTGATGATTTATGTTCTTTACTAAAAGGCAAACGTTATTGTGTCACACACACAAGACAAATATAACTGATGATAAGTTTTTACTGCCGTGTATGAAATGTTATAACATGGAAAGAGAAATGTCCGAAGGTATGGAAACGAGCAATAGTTTATGAAAAGGGCGCACCTGCCACATGCAAATGAGCCACATCACTAGAGGGGGTCCAGAGCAAACTTCACACAATCAGTAACGAGTGTTGTCCACCTTGAGCAATGATACAGGCCTGGCACCGTCGTCTCATTGAGGCCACTAAACGCTGGAGAAAGGGATGGTACGGGATGTGAGGGTTGCTGACTATCCTATGACGATGAATGGCACGCACAGGAATGCAAAAATAAACAGTTGAAACATTACCAAGATAAAAAAATCTCATTTGGAGACGTTATAACCAGTAAGAGTGCCAAAATCATATTAATAGCAACATAAAAAACCAAAATGTAATAAATCTAAACATACATTTATACTGAACAGTACCGATTACCTTCAAAAGCTTTTGTATATGTGTAACAAAATCCTGAGTGATGATTCCAACTGCATTTTGATGTATCATGTATGTTTCTCAATCTGCGATATATTCCATACACATTTGATGATTATCGAACTTTTTTTTGTCGTATTTGCGGACATGATGATGATGATGATGATAAATAGTTTAACGTGGCATATACCACTAGAGTTTCGAACACACCCATCCCGAGTCCGACCTCCGATAGGATCGGTGGCCTAATTCGGGATGGAGGGGCGGGAGGTGGAGGGTAGAGATGAAAATAGGCAGAATTTTAAAAATAGTAATAAGTAAAAAAGTTACCAAGCCAAAAATAAAACAAATTGACTACTCGGCCGAAAACAGTCCAAAATTAAATGAGAGAAAGAAGAGAGGATCGGATTTTTAAATAATATTAAAGAAATAAAAAGTAAGTCCGATCGATATGTCCAACTGAGCTTATAGGAACGAGATGGGTTACATCTCGTCAAGAAAACCCCTAGACTGACAGTCGTTAGACATTGAAGGTGTAGTGCTGTGCTGAAATACAGATTTTGAGAAGCCGGATTCGTCTGAATGAGAGAGAGGGTGTCAGACTAGGCTATAGTTTAGTCGTCATGGGTTGGTATTGTGGTACGGACGGGCCCGACTCCGGAGGATACGAGATTGTATCACTATAAAGCAAAACTAAGTCTAGAAAAGAGTAGTAAGGGTCGACCCCGCTTCCTATTTCTTGTAGACATGTAGAGACTAAACACGAACAACCGTGGCGTACTGCAGAATGGCTGTCATACGAGTCCTGAAAAAACAGGTCGACGTAGTCAGCTGGAGAAATGACGTGGAGGCAAGGAATCTCGCTTAAAACAAATCCAACCTGGTGGTGCAGGCTGTCAAAACGAGAAGCGTTCCAGCGTTCAATCAGTTCCAATGGCCGCATACATTCCAATAGAAAACATTTCGCTGACAAAAACAACGAAATGAAGGATCCCCAAGTCGAGCACACGAAAGCACGTGCAGTGTGCACAAGCGAAACAAACACGTCTTACAGCATCGAGTTCCAAACTGGGAATATTTGCTGAAATACACTCGGATAGAAAAGCGTTTTGTCACAATTTTGTACTTGTTTACATTAGAATTAACAGTTGACGTTGCATTACGTTACCTACACATTAATTGGATAGAATTGTGTCTCATCTTTATTTTCACTGGTCAGGGTAATATCAATTTTGATTGACCGGTGAGACCGTCTCAGGGCAATATAACTTTTTACGGACGGTCATGTATTGTTTTTTTACCAATAAGAATACAGATATATTTTCATTATGTGATAATCAGTATTAATTGTATGTTCAGGTTTATCACATTTTGTGTTTTATTTTGCTATTAACATTATTTTGGCATTCTTGGTGGTTATAATGTCTCAAATTTGATTTTGATTTTTGTTTACTTCCGCATTTCTCAGCATGTCATACAACGTCATATGATTAGGTGGCGTTCCATTAGGTGGTGGTTGTTGTTATTAGACTTATGAACTGTTATTTGATGTCTACGGACTGGATTTAACCACTGTGGCATTCGTACATAAGCATTGTTTTGAACTGTATACTGTGTAAAATTTAGTAATGGTTTAAAATATCACTAGTGAAACCAATTTAAGTATTCTTGTTTTTCTTTCTACAGTTACTATGAGTTAGATTGATAGTATAGTTAAACAGTTTGTTTTGAACTGTATACAGTGTGAAATTTAGTAATGGTTTAAACTATCTAGTGAAATCAGTTAAAGTATTTCATTTTCTTTCTACAGTTACTATAAGTTAGACTGATAGCATAGTTAAACAGTTTTAATATTTAGAACTCACGTCTCACGTACTGTAACAATATATTTATATATTTATATAGTAATATATATATATATATATATATATATANNNATATATACAGTCAAACCTGTCTTAGCGGCCACCAATACTCAGCGGTCACCTGGTTAAGCGGTCACCTGGTTAAGCGGTCACCTTTTTCCCCTCCCAAACGATTTATAATATAAATACACCTGTAATAAGCGGTCACCTGTCTAACGCGGTCAGCGGCTACCTAAATCGAATCCCAAATCGCTAAAATACCTGTATTAAGCGGCCATATTAAATGTTGACTATTATACAAAACGGATATTTTAACAGCGATAAGGTGCAGCAAATAACTAAATCTTAAAACCTTAAGAAATACTAGTACCCATTCAGTCCCGACATCTCTACTGTGTATCAGTTAAGAAAGTATGACTCCGTAATGCATCTAATTCTTTCTGGGCAGGCTACGCTTAACATTTGTAGATTCACTTACTATGACAATACACCGAATGAAGTAGGAATTAAATAATTAAATGGAAAAAGAAAACAAACTTGTATAGAACGGTTTATTTAATACATTCCATTTGATTTATAGTCAACTGTAAAGCACACATCCATCGATTAGCAGTACAGACGGTAAAACAAAAAATAACAACAAATGTTTTAAAGACTACATAATATGTGGCAACCTGTACTAAGCTACTAAGCGGCCACCTGTCTTAAGTATATTTTTTCTATACTTCCGAGAGTTTAATTATGTTACCGTTACTATAGTTTGCTTTAATTATGTTAAGGTTACTATGGTGTGCAAGCTTATAACTGTTGTAACGCCGTCTGCATTCGTCTTTCAGCCAGGGCTTTAATTCAACAGTTTCTCTTTGTCTATTTGTATCAACACAACAAATGTTATTATTTGTATAAATTTCGCGTTTTCATGTTATATCAAATACTTCATGCAACACATTCGTTACCCTAGTAACACAATCATTTATAGAACACTTATTGGCCATAAGAACATCGAGACAGAACATTAATTTGGCTCTGTTTTCCATAACAATGTTAATAGTGTTTTCCTTATAATCTTCATTCCATTCATATATAAACGTTTTTATTCCACTATTACAGCTACATATATTTATATTTGTATTTTTTCTAAGTAATGTAAAGATGGGAACATGACCAGAGAATATGTTAAAACCTCCCACATAGAAATCGTGTAGGATGCCAAGCGATTGTTTATCTACTGTACAATAATCAATAACACTAGTGTCATTAGTATTGTAGAATGTTAATGTGGAAGAATGTAGTATTTGTTTTAGTGAATCTAGGAAAAAAAGTCACAGGAAAAAAAGTAACAGAAAACAAAACACAGGACAAAAAGTCATAGGAAAAAAGTCACAATTTTTAATTAAGAAATATATTAGCAATGAAAGATAGATTAAACATTTTGTCAGAGATTTTTGTTAAATGTTCTGTGATTTTAATGTTGGTGGTTTAGGCGGATGTTCCACCCAATACCATGAAGAAATTCTGCCACATTATTGCGGTCCTCAAGGCGAATCAACACACAAGTTGCGAAGACGCTCTTGCAGTTGGACATAGCGTCGACGAACCTGGCGTCGAGATGGGTTACCAACCGCATCCTGCTGGATGATGGTGCCCACTGTAGCCTGCTCACGTTGAAACCATTCGATAACTCGCCAGATTGGTGGGTGGTAGTAGCCTACAAGGTTGAAGAACATGCTGTTCCAACCTTTGCACAAGTTGTTTGTACGCGGATTATTGTTCATGGTGGCATCATGAACGTTCCACAGGACAGGAGCAAACATTGGTGGAACACAGCGCAACCTGAGCTGAGTACCGGACCTGTCTGTTGGCTTATGAATCTGTCGGAAAGAACCATTGACTTATGTACGATCAAAGTACGTAAGTAAGTCCTCAGCTTCAGGTGGATCCTGCGGCATGACAGCTTTTAGGTGTTCCATACCCTCCTCAACTTCATCTAATGGCAAAAAGGCAAGAGCATCCATCATACCAAAGAACAGGCGAAAGTCAGCATCGGCCATGTAGTGTGGACCCAAGCCCAAGTCCTGAATCTTAAGCCAGGTGCATTGCGTAAGATGGTAGAAACAACCCTTACTCTTTCTTTAATCCTGCCTAATTGACCCTAATTAATAAGTGTCACAATTAGTCACCACCCTCGCACAATATGAGGCCTCTTTCTTTAATCTAGCCTAATTGTCCTACTAATTGATCTAATCAATAAGTGTAACAATTACCTCATGCATACTATGAGTATGATGTCACATTCAATACTCTATAAACCCATACATTTTGTTATATAGAAATTGTGACTTTTTTTCGTGTGATTTTTTTTCCTATACTAAATTGTGACTTTTTTTCTGTGACTTGTTTTCCTGTGACTTTTTTTCCAGCCACCGTTTTAGTTAGGGTTTTTATTTAATGTTTTATTTGCAG
>JAECMU010040586.1:0-10088 GCA_016106625.1 Dracogyra subfuscus
GAGAGAGAGAGAGAGAGAGAGAGAGATAAGAGGATGTAGTGTTAAACACCTACCCACTGAGTCGTTAAAATTGCTCTGTGTGGGAGCCGGTATCGGGATGCCAACTCTGTACCTACCAGCCTTATTTATGTACGATGGCTTAACCACGACGCCACCGAGGCCAGTTTTTTAAATCAATAATATAAAAAAAACCCTTTAAATATTAAATTAAAATACAATGTAAAAAGTTGTGCAAAAATATAAATATATAAATATCACAGTTAATAATTTAAAGGGACA
The DNA here is from genome assembly GCA_016106625.1 of Dracogyra subfuscus. Taxonomy (NCBI): domain Eukaryota; kingdom Metazoa; phylum Mollusca; class Gastropoda; order Neomphalida; family Peltospiridae; genus Dracogyra; species Dracogyra subfuscus. The sequence continues at coordinate 280 of JAECMU010040586.1, forward strand.
TACCCTGGTTTTTAAACAGTCAGTCATATTTTTCACGGTTAGACCCGTTTATGATCACTGAAATCAAACATTACTTATATTTTATTGTTTAGATTATCCGTTTCCGTACAACCGAAGTGTTTCTGGTCATCCGGGTGTTTCTAATACCACAAAATACATTTTGCATATTTAGAAACCGCATGTGCATCTGAGAAGTAACGGTTATGTAGTCGCGGTTTAGTCTAATTTTACGGGTATTTTAATGTCACTGACTCTGTTGTATCCGACTTTGTTATATTAGTTTTCAGTTTTGGGGTTAAAACTATTGTCTAGGTGAAAAAATATACCTTAGCTTTTAAAAACTTGGGTCTGTTCCTTTACAATTTAGAGTAAATTTCCGAATATCTCATAAATGGTGTAATACTAGTTCAGGGTGAAATCGAAATGATATCAAATAGATATGTGTTCTCATTTGCTTGTAAGATAGACCATCTAATGAAACTAATAAGACTACTGAGATGGCATTACATAAACATAGCAATTTTATTTTTACTTCCGTAGATGCGTATTAGCTGGAAAAAAAGAAAAAGAAAAGAAAAAAAAAGGAAAAAAGTCCATTAACACGCTTTAAAACTCTAATTACGATATATTTTCCGTTTGGATATCACCAAGAATGCCCATTACCAATAATTTCATTACATTAGTGTTCTTTCATAGTCTATTCAGTTTCGTTAATGATTTGTAAGTGAATCCCAGCATAGTTAGAGATAACAACCACACTGCAAAAACATATTACCAAAAGTATAATGTGAAAAAAAACACGTTGTTCTATATGGATTTCTTCGTGAGTGTTTTACTGTTGGACTCGGTCGGGCTGGTTTCGCAGGCATTCGAGAAATGGTCCATTTTTCTTCCTCAAAACATCTGCTGCTTACTACTATTGCTACTACTACTACTACTACTACTACTACTACTACTACTACTACTACTACTACTACTACTACTACTACTACTGCTACTTCTACTACTGCTACTTCTACTACTGCTACTGCTACTGCTACTACTACTACTACTACTACTACTACTACTACTTCTACCACTACTACTACTACTACTACTACCACTACTACTACTACTACTACTATTACTACTACTACTATTACTACTACCATTACTACTACTACTACTAGTACTACTACTACTACTAGTACTACTACTATTATTACTACTACTACTACTACTACCACCACTAGTACTACTACTACTACTACTACCTGCTACTATTGCAACTACTATTACTATTATTACTTTTACTACTACCACCACTATTACTATTACTAATACTACAACTATTGTTGCTGCCGCTGCTGGTGCTTATTACTACTACTACTATTACTACTACTATTACTACTACTACTACTATTAATACTGCTACTATTAATACTACTACTACTAATATTACTATTACTATTATTACATTTACTACTACTATTACTACTATTACTACTACTAATACTACTACTACTATTTATACTTATGTATTTGCTTCGAACATGTTGACGGTGGACGGCATGTTTAAATTGTGGACATCATGTTTAGATTATGAAGAACATGTTCAGATACTAGTAATGAACAACGCCTTTAGATGATGAACAACAGACAACATATTTAGATGAACATGTTTAGATAGTGAACATCATGTTTAGATTATGAAGAACATGTTTAGATTATAAAGAACATGTTCAGATAATGAACAACGCCTTTAGATGCTTTAGATGATGAACAACGGACAACATATTTAGATGAACATATTTAGATAGTGAACATCATGTTTAGATTATGAAGAACATGTTTAGATTATAAAGAACATGTTCAGATAATGAACAACGTCTTTAGATGATGAACAACGGACAACATATTTAGATGAACATGTTTAAGAATAACATGTTTAGTTGATAAACTCTGTAGTTTGGGTTTGTTTCCATGCGTATGTAAAGAAAACATATTAACCAGATAGTACAATCCTTGGAGTCTATCCTGTTGACCTTCAACATGACACTAGGTTTAAGTCGTAATAATGCAGTGCTGTATTCAGCAACCTTGGTCTTCAAAAGTCAAAATGATTTTAACATTTCCATCGTGTGTCCGAAACTGACTCCGCCCAATAAAACTAATGCAAAATCGTGGATTCGGCCATGCTGCCATTTGCATTCACACAAAGAGCACTATTCACGGCCAATGGCGGGGTTTATCTTAAGTTCCATCTCCCGATTAAATCGCGGAAAATCATTTACTTCATGAATGTAACGTCGCCGTGTCGAGGGACCGCAATGTGTATAATTTGTAATCTGTATTAACACTCTATCTGGTGAAACCCCAGCTGGTCGCGATTAACCTAAACCTTAGTCGTATGCTAGTGTCAGACTACCAACTGCCACGACAAAGTTGTCCATCTTTCTGTTGTCACAATTCCTACGACTGTCCAGTTGCTAGTCTTGGGCGCTCTTATAACTTTCGATTCTCGTCGTATAACCCGGGGTAGGGACGTAACCCAGTGGTACGGCGCTCGCTCGATGTGCGGGCAGTGCGGGATCGATCCCCGTATTTCTTTCTTTATTTATTTCGTCGTATAACCCAATAGTTGTTAATGTGATCGCACTCGTCGTAAGGCGGGAGTCTGAGAAAATAAAACGCCAGTATCTTCTTTCACTCTATTGTAACTTTATCCAAATGAGTTACATGTTTGTAAATTCACTAGTGTCCATGTTTGCTACGAGTTAGAGCTAGGGTGTGCACCTTTAACCAGAGTATCAGGACAGAACAAGGCGTGTTACCAGGGAAGGGGTCGTGGGAGATCGCACTCACCGCCTATGATGATTTAGGTGAGGGGTTGGCGGGTATCATTCCATTCATATCATTATTTTCTTTCGAAAGATGACAACTAAAAACACACAAACCATTTTTGAAAAGCCATGGTGAAGCTTAGATCTTTATAACACAAATCTACCCCCCTCCCGCCCATACACCCCAAAAAACCCACCACCACTCCATCCTTCCCCATGGGTATCATCGTGAGATACACACCTTGCCGCTTTAATACATGTTTCTGACAGAGCATTTTAACACGCAGACATAAAGAGATGGTGGAGCGACAGACAGACACACAGACAGACGACAAAAGTCTACTAAACTGCGGAACTGCGGGTTTCCGATCGCTTTACCGGTTATGTAGCTCAAAAACAAACGTTTATTTAGAGAGTACAGACAAAATGCGCGCGTGTTTTATAGATGAGAATTTCAATAAGCAATGAAAAGTCGTGTTTCTTATTAGTAGGAAAGTTAATGGGCGTAACTTGCATTAACACGGCTCGTTTCTTTTGTTTGTTATTGTTTTGTTTTGTTTTGTTTTGTTTTGCTGTTTCATGAACAATTCCCAGACAGACCACTGCACTATCGTGTTTTCGATTAAAACAACCTTTATTAGAAAATCAATAACGTGAGTCGCCGCTAAGCATGTTACCACGCCAGGCGCAATCCAGTCCGAGGGGCGAGATATAGTCCAGTGGTGAAGCGCTCGCTTGATGCACGGTCGGTTTTGGGATCGATCCTCGTCAGTAGCTCCATTGAGCTGTTTCTCACTCCAGTCTGTCCGCCACGACTGGTACGTCAAATGCCGTGGTATGTGCTATCCTCTCTATGGGATGGTGTATATACAAAAAATACATCCCGCCATGGGACCCGGGACTGGCGAAGTCAGCCCCCGGACCCATGGCGGGCGTGCCTGAACCTTAGGGACAGGGGCACGTAAAACCCGTACCCATACTCATACAAAAAATCCCTTGCTGCTAATCGAAAAGAGTAGCCCATTAAGTGGCGAAATTGGGTTTCCTCTATCAATAACTGTGTGGTCCTTAACTATATGTTCGACGCCATATAACCGTAAATAAAATGTGTTGAGTGCGTCGTTAAATAAAACATGTCCTGGCTTTAATCCTCTGTGTCACGGTAAGCTCGCTTTCTACCTATACATACGCAGTGTTTTATATTCTCGTCACCCTCAAAATAAGTTGAATAATATTTCTATATCAATACGTACAGTTTCTCACGTGAAATAACCACATCGGTGGATCCGTTCAACTGGTTTCTTGTTTTCTTAACCAGTGCACCACAATTGGTCAAAGACCGTGGTATGTGCTTCCCTGTCAGTGGAAAAGTGTAAATAAAAGTTCCCTTACCGCATTAGAAACTAAAACATAGCGGGATTGTTTGTTTTTTCTCATTCCAGCCAATGCACCACAACTGGACAAAGGCCGTGGTATGTGCTTTCCTGTCTATGGGAAGGTGCATATAAAAGAGCCCTTGCTGCTAATGTATAAATGTAGTTGGTTTCCTCTGATGACAAAATGTCAGAATTACCAAAATGCTTGACATCCAATAGCCAATGATTAATTAATCAATGTGCTCTAGTGGTGTCGTTAAACAAAAAAACAACTTTTAATTTTTTGCTTGAAATAGTGTATACACATTCCTGTACCCAGTCACGAGCTCCTATGTTTACGAAATGTTTGACATCCAATAGCCGATGATAAATTAATCAATGTACTCTAGTGGTGTTGTTAAACAAAAAACAAAACAAACAAAAAACGTTTTGCTTGAAATATTTTATACACAATCTTGTGCGCAGTCGCGCATTCCTTTGTTCGCGAAAGCTATAGAAAGGTACTTGGCGCCTGTATTACTAGGTTTACTATTAGCGTGATCTATGAGTGGCAGTCCTCCTACAGGCGGAATTGGAACCATATGTCGTGGTGAAGATCGGCTTTTGACTGTGGACATAGAATTGGACAGAGAGTCATTGCTGCATAACTTTACGATTCTGTCGTAAAGTGTTATGTCGGTGTGGAGGGCCGTAGCCCAGTGGTTAAGCTGTCGCCCGATGCGCGGTCAGTCTAGGATCGATCCCCGTCGGTGGACACATTGAACTATTTCTCCTTTTAGCCAGTGCTCTCCTATATGTGGGATATTAAAGATACTTTTGATACTAATAGACGAATGTAGATGGTATCCTCTCTCAGACAACCGGCCTCGGTAGTGTCGTGGTTAGGCCATCGGTCAACAGGCTGGTAGGTACTGGGTTCGGATCCCAGTCGAGGCATGGGATTTTTAATTCAGATACCGACTCCAAACCCTGAGTGAGTGCTCCGCAAGGCTCAGTGTCTGTTCTAAAACGATTATCGCTCCTTTCAGTCATAGGACGAAATGTAGCTCAGTCGGGAACGAGAAATTTAGCTGAGTCGGTTGAGCGCTCGCCGGAGATTCTTGCGTCGCAGGATCGAGTCACCTCAGTGGATACATTCAACTCACTGTGTTTATTCTCGTTCCAACCAGTGCACCACAATTGGTCAAAGGCCGTAGTATGTGCTTTCCTGTTTGTGGGAAAGCGCATATAAAAGATCCCTTGCTGCTAAAGGAAAATATGCAGCGGGTTTCCTCCAAACCCTGAGTGAGTGCTCCGCAACGCTCAGTGGGTAGGAGTAAACCACTTGCACCGACCAGTGATCCATAACTGGTTCAACAAAGGACATGGTTTGTGCTATCCTGCCTGTGGGAAGCGCAAATAAATGATCCCTTGCTGCTAATCGGAAAGAGTAGCCCATGAAGTGGCGACAGCGGGTTTCCTCTCAAACTTTGTGTGATCCTTAACCATAATATGTCTGACCCCATACAACCGTAAATAAAATGTGTTGAGTGCGTCGTTAAATAAAACATTTCTTTCTTTCTTTCTCTCAGACAATATGTCAAAATGACCAAATATTTCCAATAGCCGAAGATTAATAAATTAGTGTGCTCTATAAACGAACTTCAACTTTGACCTTCACGACTCTGTCCGACATTGTCGTCACGTGTTTGGAATCAGTCTACAGCAGAGATATGGTATTGAATATTTTAAAGGGACATTCCTGAGTTTGCTGCATTGTAAGATGTTTCCGACTAATAAAATATTTCTACGATTAAACTTACATATTAAATATTTTTTCTTGTTTAGAATGTCAGTATCTGTATATTCAGTGTGTTTCTGGTCGTCTTAATATTTGTAAGAAGATCAAACTGGATTTTGTCTTTAAATCATTTCGTACGTACGAAAACATATTGTTTAGGAAATAAAATGAAAATTAACCTAGTACAAATATTAGAACGATCAGAAACACGTTTAATATACAGCCACTAATATTCTAAAGAAGAAAATATATTTAATATGTAAGTTTAATCGTAGAAATGTTTTATTAGTTGATAACATCTTAAAACACTACAGCAAACTTGGGATTGTCCCTTTAATGAAAGACGATCAGTCATCGTGCTTTTTTTTTTTTCTTTTGCTTTTTTTATGTGGATTACTGGTTAGTAGGTTGGCGCATATTATCTCAATTTTTTTTTCTGAAAAAAAAAACCCCTTCCTTTTGAGGACGAAATGTCTTTAAAATAAATCCATATAACTATGTTGCCTTCTGATATTAATCGTCACAGCCAGTTCACCACGACTGATATACCAAAGGCCGTGGTATGTGCTATCCTGTCTGTGGGATGGTGCATATAAAAGATCCCTTGCCCCTAATCATAAAGAGTAGTCCATGAAGTGGTGACAGCGGGTTTCCTCTCTTAATATCTGTGTGGTTCTTAACCATAAGTCTGATGCCATATAACCGTAAATAAAATGTGTTGAGTGCGTCGTTAAATAAAACATTTCTTTCTTTTTTCTGATATTAAAGTTTAAAGTCTTTACAAACATTTCAATGATAATAAATTAATTTTGTTTTGTCACTTTGATTGAGACAGGGCGGGACATTGCCTAGGGGTAAAACGTTCGACTGATGCGCGGTCGGTCTAGGATCGATCCCCGTCGGTAGACCCATTGTGCTGCATCTCCTTTCAACCATTACGCCACGAATAGTATATCAAAGACCATGGGGTGGGGTGTTATTTTGTCTGTGAGATATATAAATATAAAATATCCCTTGCTACTAACAGAGAAATGTAACGATTTCCTTTCTAAAATTATCTATCAAAATTACCGAATGTTTGACATGCAATATATTAATAAATCAATGTGTTTTAGTGGTGTCGTTAATAAAAACAAACATTTGTTTGCACTGACTGGCACACTCTACGGACTGTAGAAAAACAAAGTGTAAAAAAAAAAAATATTACCATTTATTGAATTCATATTTGATTGCAAAAAGAACAAAAGGATCGGACTAACATTTGCTAACTTACGAAGCCCTCTTCTCCATACCACATTGCAGGTGTATGTTACGTAGTGGTGCGTTTACGACCTAGTTCCATGAACCAAAATCAACTTGCGGAAAGAAGAACAAACATAATACAAACGAAACAGTGATGTGAGAAGATGACGAATGATGTTAGACTTGCATTGAGACACTCGTTATCACTCTCAACATTAACACGCATGGCAGCATTCTGCCATTGATGAGAACAATGAGTTTGATCGATATATATTTGGCCACAGATAAATGTGTTTGCATTATTGGCATCAATGTATGCGTTTCGTCCATACCGTAACAGTTATTGAGGTGTAAATTGGAGACAGCCCTAATTGCTTGTTTGATCTACAATTCACACACACACGCACGCACACACACACACGCACGCACACACACACACGCACGCACACACACATAAGGGGCGAGACGTAGCCCGGTGGTAAAGCGTTCTCTTGATACGCGGTCGGTTTAGGATCGATCCTCGTCAGTGGGTCCATTCGGTTATGTCTCGCTCCAGCCAGTGCTCAACAACTGGTGTCAATAATGGCAGGATAGCACAAACCATGCATGACCTTTGTTGAACCAGTTATGCATCACTGGTCGGTGCAAGTGGTTTTCATCTACCCATTGAGCCTTGCGGAGCACTCATTCGGGTTTTGGAGTCTGTATTTGGATTAAAAATCCCATGCCTCGACTGGGATCCGAGTCCACTACCTACCAGCTTGATGACCGATGGCTCACTCCAGGGCGACCAACTTTCCGGATTTTTCCGAAAAATCCGGATTTTTTAACCCACTCACGACGCCAACGAGGCCGGTATAAGCACAAAATCGTATTGGTACAAGCAAATACCGAATTTGGATAACACCATTTATTCATATTAGCATTACTGCCAAATAGCTATATGCATATTTTATTTGGGGCGGGACGTAGCTCACTAGTACAGCGCTCGCTCGATGCGTGGTCGGTCTGGGATCGATCCCCGTCGGTGGGCCAATTTGGGCTATTTCTCGTCACAGCCAGCACACCACCACTGGTATATCAAATGCCGTGGTATGTGCTATCCTGTCTGTGGGATGGTGCATATAAAAGATCCCTTGCTACTAATCGGAAAGAGTAACACATGAAGTGGCCACAGCGGGTTTCCTCTCTCAATATCTGTATGGTCCTTAACCAGATGTCTTACGCCAAATAACCGTAATTAAAAGTATTGAGTGCGTCATTAAATAAAACATTTCTTTCTTTCTTTCTTTCTTTCTTTCTACGCATATTTACATGGGCAGCATAGCCCAGTGGTACAGTGCCCGTCTGATGCGCGGTCGGTCTAGGATAACCACTGGGGTTTTTTCTCGACATAACCATATGTCCGACGCCGATATAACCGTAATATAATGTGTTGAGTGCGTCGTTAAACAAACCAACAACAACAAAAAATGATGAAAATACATGGTAAATATATCTCAAGTTAACACATTTTGAGGTTAGAATGATGGAAATACATGGTAAATATATCTCAGATTAACACATTTTGAGGTTAGAATGATGGAAATACATGGTAAATATATCTCAGGTTAACACTTTTGAGGGTAGAATGATGGAAATACATGATAAATATGTCTCAGGTTAACACATTTTGAGGTTAGAATGATGGAAGTACATGGTAAATATGTCACAGGTTAACACATTTTGAGGGTAGAATGATGGAAATACATGATAAATATGTCTCAGGTTAACACATTTTGAGGTTAGAATGATGGAAATACATGGTAAATATGTCTCAGGTTAACACATTTTGAGGGTAGAATAATGGAAATACATGGTAAATATGTCACAGATTAACACATTTTGAGGTTAGAATGATGGAAATACATGGTAAATATGTCACAGGTTAACACATTTTGAGGGTAGAATGATGGAAATACATGATGAAAAGGTCTCAGGTTAACACATTTTGAGGGTAGAATGATGGAAATACATCGTAAAAGGTCTCAGGTTAACACATTTTGAGGTTAGAATGATGGAAATACATGGTAAATATATCTCAGATTAACACATTTTCAGGGTAGAATGATGGAAATACATGGTAAATATGTCACAGATTAATACATTTTGAGGTTAGAATGATGGAAATACATGATGAAAAGGTCTCAGGTTAACACATTTTGAGGGTAGAATGATGGAAATACATCGTAAAAGGTCTCAGGTTAACACATTTTGAGGTTAGAATGATGGAAATACATGGTAAATATATCTCAGATTAACACATTTTGAGGGTAGAATGATGGAAATACATGGTAAATATATCTCAGGTTAACACATTTTGAGGGTAAAATGATGGAAATACATGGTAAAAGGTCTCAGGTTAACACATTTTGAGGGTAGAATGATGGAAATACATGGTAAATATGTCTCAGGTTAACACATTTTGAGGGTAGAATGATGGAAATACATGGTAAATAGGACTCAGGTTAACACATTTTGAGGGTAGAATGATGGAAATACATGGTAAATATGTCTCAGGTTAACACATTTTGAGGGATGAATGATGGA
>JAECMU010040592.1:0-10969 GCA_016106625.1 Dracogyra subfuscus
TTTAATTATCTGCAGGATGTATGACCTTTTAAATTAACTTTGACCAAACTTGCAATTTTGTGTTATTTATAAGGTGACGAAGTTGGGGGTGGGCTTATTTACGAATGAGAACAAATTTCTTAAATGCTATCAAAACGAGGGGGGAGGGGCTTATTTCCGGTCAAATACGGTGCATGTATAAATATTTCATGTAACCTATAGATAAATGTTTAATTATTTTTAATCGATATAATAATCATGGGAAACGAAATTTCGGTTCCGTGGTTTTGCTGACACGCTACCGGTAACGATCGTTACCGTGAAATCCGATGGCCTGCACTCCCATGGCTAGTTATATTCAGTGTTGGGCTAGTAAATAACTACTATTGACATGCCCAATGGCTAGTGAAAAAAAAGAGAGTGAAATGTGGCAAAAATCCGTTACTGCATTAGGATAAATGTAGTGGCTTTCATCTGCTGTCTTCATGTCAGAATTACCAAATGTTTGACATCTAATAGTGGCCAGTGATTAATAAATCAATGTGCTCTAGTGGTATCATTAAACAAAACAGACAAAGTTTAGATAATAAAATATTCAGTAACTGCAGGTCAACAACACACAAGAAGTTGGTAGTTAGTAGTAAGTACCAAATGAAATAGTCTGGTTAGGTCAGGTAAAATGGGAATTAACAGTTGATGGGTATTATGGGTATCATTAACGATATGTTACATAATAACGTTTTCTGAATTTCCAAGTTTCAAAAAAAAAGCTTTCAAAAAACAAATTGCAGTACAATTAGTTTTAAGATGTGGTCAGTCACTTTCTATTATATACAGGTATGAAATGAGTAGGGTACAAAATTACTTTTCACAATGGTACGAAATGAGTAGGGTACAAAATTACTTTTCACAGTGGTATGAAATGACCAGGCAGTATGGTATAAAACATGGTAAGAAGTGACTATGATTCTTCTGAAATGTAGGTGAAAGTTTCCGTTACAATACCGTAACTATGGGGGACCAAACCTACTTTAAGGTTGTTTGTGAGTCTGTACCCTTAATTATAGCCTGAATGCCGATCGAGAGCTAGATGGACATTTGTACAGATATGATCACATTTGGCTGCCAGAGATACCTCTGTATAGCGAAAACACAGTTGACAAAGATTCCTGCTCTAATAATACAAAAATTTCAGTTTGACATGATGGTTTTCTTTGGTATTTTTTTCCCCACTGGCCATCAGGCGCGAACAATATAATGGAAACATAATTGTTTTGTGACAAGAGTAACTCATTAAGTGGTGACAGTGGGTTTCCTCTCAAAATATGCTTGGGCCTTAATCATATGACTGATGCCATATAACCGTCAATAAAATGTGTTGAGTGCATTGTTAAATAAAGCATTTCTTTGTTTTACCAATGTGATGCATCATGACATCCTAATGTTAATCTTTATTTCATGGAATGGAGAAAATGTAGGCATTTGTATTATTAGCATGTAGTGGATCAAGACCCGTGTCACCATATTGCTGAAGAAAATTAAAATGTTCTCCAATAAATAACCTGTCACCCCTAAAATGGTAATGAAAAAGGGATGGTTTTTTTTGCGCTTCCCACAGGCAGGATAGCACAAACCATGGCCTTTGTTGAACCAGTTATGGATCACTTGTCGGTGCAAGTGGTTTACACCTACCCATTGAGCCTTGCGGAGCACTCCCTCTGGGTTTGGAGTCTGTATCTGAATTAAAAATTCCATGCCACGACTGGGATCCGAACACAGTACCTACCAGTCTATAGTCTGATGGCTTAACCACTACGCCACCGAGGCCGGTAAAAGCCCTGGTAGGATGCATTAAAATAAAGTGGGATTGCTAAAATGTGAACAGTGGATGACAAAGTGCAAAATTGTGGCCATCCTATAATCATAATGGATCAGTGAGAACACTGCAGCTGAATAATTAGTCCTGGTTCAGATGAAATCAAAACCACTGCTTTTTATTCAGCCCAGACTATTTACAGTAATGTTTTATTGGCTAGTGGCTTTTTAAGAAAAACTTTCAATTGTGTTATGGTTGTCATTTCGACTCCAATTATGATTTATTATAAAACGATTCTAGTACAAACTGACCTGTGTTGAACAGCCTCCTGTCTGGTGATTCTACCTGTATTTCTACCTGTATAATTTCTTGGCTTTTTGTTTTCATCTACGCATTTCTGTAAACAAAGAGTATTTTGTTTGGATAGCCTAAATGAGCATAAACCTGACATTATCTGGTGATAAAGTCATAAATCATTGTTCTCCAGTCCCGTCACAAAAGATTGACAGATGTTTCTAGTTCACATTCATGTGTGTTACTTTGCCATACGTACATATATGTAATAAAATATTCTTTGTTTTATTTCATACAATGTCTGTATATTATTCTGTTTAATGTATGTTGGCCTCACTGACGGTTAAAACTTAAAAGAAATGTCTGGGTGAGTGATGTGTTAATGTGACGACGCGACTGTTGGTGGTGAAAACTGCAGCCATATGGCTTAATGAATTCATACACCTTCAATACATGTACATGTATTCATAGAATGCATTATTTAATGTGTCAGTCTCTTTACACTAGGGTTAAATGAAGTCTGCCCGCATATTCACATTTTATTTCTTAGCTTTAGTATCAAAATTAATACGTCGAAGACTGAAATAAATGCTTTAAAATTTAAATCATTATTGCATATATTTGTACCATACATGTACCTGTATGTACATAGAACCAGGGCCGTACCCTCCTCTTTTTTTTTAATATGTTAAGGTCAAGGTTTAATCTTTATAGTATGTTAAACATTATTTATAAAATTTAGTGCCCCTCCCCCCATGGATTTTGGTCATGGTACGGCCCTGAGAACTTAAAAATGTATACAATTTTTATAATTCCATTTTTGTCTCACCTATACAAAGTAAAAAGGCATGATATAGGTATTATATTTGTGCCTACAGTGATAATAACAGTACAATGCATAATTATGGAAAACTATTTTTAATAAATAAAAAATGTACATGTATATATTTATTTTATTTTCAATTTTGATGAATTTTTTTTAAATAGGCATTGAGATGAATATCTTTCGATGCAGCTGTCAGTAACATTGAATAAATGTGACTACACATGTATGTTATGTAACATTGTACCAGTTTTTATTTAATTTATATTACTGACCTAAGAAATAAGATTAAATTTATTGTTTAACTATTTAAGTCTCTTCTATATTTTCTTAGATTATTTGATTATTGTTATTATTTAGTTGTATTTGAGTGTGCATACACATATGCTATTTATATAAAAATGGAACAAATTTATAATTAATATATTTCTCTTTTTCTTTTTCAGAAATTGTAGCATGTAATCAAACTCAATTTCAAATATGTCCTCTCCAGAAGTTGAACGATTTGAGATTTCTGAGAATGACATTGAAGATATATACAATCCAGGTCAAAGGCGATTTAGACAAACAAAGAACCAAGCAACATATGGTAAAACATGTTTTTATAAGACTGCATGTAGTATTATGTACACAGTATTTACTTAAATATGTAGCTTGTTTTAGCATGGTGCAGCACCATGCCTCAATAGTCTAGCGCCATCTTGCCTAAATCAGTGCCTATCTGCACTGAGATTAAAAGAGCCTTTTTCAATAATTAATTCTAAAATTGCGTTGATAAAACACAGTTTTTTTATCATTAATTAATAAAAGTATCTCTGTTATATATTTTGCCATTCATTTATTAAAACAAGAACATTAATTATATTTATGTTTATTTAAAAAAATTTGTCTTTAATGCAAAAAAAAAATTGCCCTGAAAATGGTCAAAATTGCCCCCAAAGTGTTTTGTCTACCATGCCTTGCCAAATTTCTAGGGCCTGGGGAAACACTAGTAGAACCATATAATTTTTGTTGTATTGCTAATATTTTCACAGCATTCATTTGATCATTAACAAGAAAATTATAAACTTAATTCTCAGATGTGTTGAGAATATAGAAAATTGTACTGTTCATGAATATTCCATTATTTCAAGGTACATTTAAGGTATTTAGGAGTGTTTGAGTTGACATCAATCTATTAATAGTATTATACTCAGTTAAAGTTATTTTTTACTTTTTTTTCTTCTTTTTTTTTCTTCATGTTTTGATAATGAATGAGGTTTGGCTGCTCAAAACTGTATAATCAAACATTGATCAGTTGGTGCAAACCAATTACAAGTGATGAGAGATCATGAAATTCCATCCAATTCCCATCACTGCCTGGAACATGTATGTTAGTCCCAGTTTAAAGTGTGTTGTTAAACAAAATACTTCTTTCCTCTGTTGTCCAGGTATCTGGGCTGACAAGGACAGTGACGAGGAAGAAAGACCTGGGTTTGGGGGCCGCTCCAGGAAGAAAGACTACTCAAACCCAGTAAGCTTTGTGAGTGGCGGATTCAAAGAGGAAGACAAGCTACTCTTAGATGACGAGAATGACTCGGTAAGTTTTCAGTGGGTCTTCACACGTCGGAAATGTCTGTAAACAGATCATCTTAACTATAATTATTTTGTAGTGTTTATTATATTTCAAAGTTGGATGATGGTTATTCGAAGGTAGAAGCTATATGCACGTTAATCACCTCTGTATGAATTGTAATTACATGGCTCAAACTTGATGGCGGCACCAACAGCAGTTGATGTAACTAATATGAATTGTCATAGGTCAGGTGCTTTACCATAACTAGGTCACTGTGACTTTATTTTTCACACAATGTACATAAACGGAAATTCTTGTCCATATCTTCCTTATCATTTCTTATCAAACCTTGCACACAAATACAACTTGAGATGGTAGTGTGTTGTGTTCCGTAACTAGGTCACAGTAACCTCTTTTTTCCACATATTACTGCACATTAAAGGAAATTCTTGTTTGGTTCTACTCTTCCTTAGCAATTCGTTTGGGATCATCAAACCTTGCACACAAGTACAACTCTGGCAGGTGGTGTGTTGCATACCATAACTATATCACTGCGACCTACTTTTGATGGGAATATCATGTACCTCACCGATATTCTTGTTTTTATTGCAGGCTTCAGATTCTGGCATTGTTGTTCCACCAAAAGCAAAGACCCTTAAGCCCTTTCAGCAGGGTCACTCAATTAAACAGACGAAAACTGAAACTCCACATTACTTGAAGGGTCATCATGAAGACAGGTATGCAGTCTTTCATGTAACAGTCATTTCTTTTTTTTAAATATTTGTCTAATTAATAGTTTGATTACTATTACTTTTTACAATATTTGAAACCTTTAACTATTCTGTTAATTGTATTTTTGGATGGATTCAGATCAGTGTGGTCTGATAGGTTGCAGGATTGATTGTTGTCATTGGACTGGGATATATAAATTTTTAAAGATATTTTTGGAAGGAAGGAAATGGTTTATTTAACAATGCACTCAACACATTTTATTTACGGTTATATGGCATCAGACATATTGGTTACAGACTTTTTGGAAGGAGTAGCACATATTCTCTCTCACTAGCTAGACCAAGAGTCAAAATACCCTTATGTTAGACACCAAATAGCCATACTTTAAGATATGCTGAGGTTTGCTTGTCCACTGGATGCAGGATCTAGCTCAGTTGGTAGAGTGCTCGCTTGAGTGATAGGATCAAATCACATCCGTGGACCCATTCACTGACTGGGTTTTTCCTCATCCTAACCAGTGCACCATCTGCAATGGAAAAGTGTAACAGGTTTCCTGTATGTAGAATTACCAGATGTTTGACATTCAATAACTGATAATGAATAAATCAGTGGTGTCATTAAAAGAAAACAAGTAACCAGGGCCGTAGCTAGGTTTTTTTGTTTCAGGGGCCAACTGAGTAGTTAATAGTCTAAAAGTAGTAAAACTTCTTAAACAGTTAAGAAGAGAATTTTCTTTAAGTTCCCATAATGCTTTCCAGATCTTTCCCCGCTAGCTACAGCCCTGGTAACTAACTGGAACATTGTTGTAACAGTAACTATATTATGATGACTGATGTTTTATTGTACTTTTGTTTTCACAGAGAATTTGGAAAATGGGAAAAACATACAAGAGGGATAGGACAGCTTTTGCTGCAAAAGGTTTGTGTCTTTTTAACTGATAAACTTTTTAAAGATATTAAATAAAACTTATCATGATTGTTGTTTCTGCTATAAGACTCCTGATGAAAGGTTATATCATAAATCCTTCTTTTTTTTATTAGTAATGGCCAGATATTCATCAATTTATCAGCGTGTCCTGTTACAAATACTTCATTCATTCATTCTTTCTGTGTGGCTGATGACTGGAATCATTTTCAAAACTATTTTTCTCCAATAGTTCATTTATTTTTATTCATAAGTGGTAGAGATACTGATAACAATGATTAGTGTAAGAAGATTTTGATTTACTGGCTTCAGTGGTGCCATGGTTAGGCCATTGGTCTATAGGCTGGTAGGTACTGGGTTCAGATCCCAGTCGAGACATGGGATTTTTAATCCAAATACCGACACCACTTGCACCGACCAGTGATCCATAACTGGTTCAACAAAGGCCATGGTTTGTGCTATCCTGCCTGTGGGAAGCACAAATAAAAGATCCCTTGCTGCCTGTCATAAAAGAATAGCCTATGTGGCGACAGTAGGTTTCCTCTAAAAAACAGTGTCAGAATGATCATATTTTTGACGTCCAATAGCCGATGATAAAATTAAAAAATCATTGTGCTCTAGTGGTGTCGTTAAATAAAACAAACTTTACTTTTTTCATTTTGATTTGCTTGTACTGAACAGACTTGAAAATAATGTCACTGGCTTTTGTTTTCAGCCATGAGTTATTATTTTTTAAATTTAAATCTTACACTTCTTGATTTATCTTCCTTTCTGCTTTTCAATACCTAATTAAAATATTAAGATGACTACAAACCTTTGCTATTTTGAACTGTAATTTCTTTTTCCATTTTGTGAATTGTAGATGGGTTACAAGCCAGGAGAGGGCCTCGGTACCAAAGGACAAGGTATAACAACGCCTGTTGAGGCTTACAAGCGCCGAGGAAAAGGAACTATTGGTTTCCATGGAACAGAGAGATCCGATCGTTCACTGAAGGATTTTCCAGTGGAGGACTCTGAAGAAGATGAGGAAAAAGAGTATCAGAAACAACTCCAACAATGGAAGAGAAAACCAGAGGTCAGTCAAATGTGCTTGAATGAATGAATCTTTAATGACCCACCAGCACAAAAATACACATCGGCACTAAGTCGAATGTACATTGTTATAGTTGCAAGCCTTGAAATTAATTTTTTGGAGTGGAAAGCAGTTTATGCTTCTGAAGTTTTAATTTAGACACAAATGCTAGAAATTGATAAAAAAAAACAATTAGTGTCTAAATTGGACTTGTAGTGTAACCTTTTTCAGCAGTTGTGAAAAAGACAAACGTGGATAAAAACTTCTGGTTTCCATCTATATTACTGCTCCTGATAACGAGGAATCTTGGATGTATCTGAAATCCTGTACAAAAACATTAATAAGATGGAAAACAAAAACTGCTTATGAAAGTGATTACCAGAAAGTATATGGTGATTTTTGATTGGTATTTGCTGCCTGTATGCCGTCAGTTTGAAGTCTTGGTTTGGAATGGGGTGTGGCTCTGTGATCGAACTTTTCACTAACACGTAATGAACCCTAGGATCAATCCACTCTTGATGTAGACATTTGAATTTTACTCTATCCAATTAGTTAGCGGGCAGTGTGGCCCAGTGGTACAGTGCCCGCCTGATGCGCGGTCGGTCTAGGATCGATCCCCGTCAGCTGACCACTGGGGTTTTTTCTCGACATAACCATATGTCCGACGCCGATATAACCGTCATTAAAATGTGTTGAGTGCGTCGTTAAACAAACCAACAAAAAAAAATAAAAAAATATCCAATTAGTGTCAGTACTGAAGTAAGTTCTTTTCTCTCTTTGCCTTTGTTTATAATATCGATCCCCGTTGGTGGGCCCAATAGGCTATTTCTCGTCACAGCCAGTTCACCACGACTGGTATATTAAAAGCCGTGGTATGTGTTATCCTGTCTGTGGGATGGTGCATATAAAAGATCCCTTGCTGCTGATCGGAAAGAGTAGCCCATGAAGTGGTGACAGCGGGTTTCCTCTCTCAATATCTGTTTGGTCCGTAACCATATGTCTGACACCATATACCCGTAAATAAAATGTGTTGAGTGTGTTGTTAAATAAAACTCTTTTTTTTTTATTATTTGTGAGACTACTATGAGAAAACTGTTGCTAAATTTGGATTTACACACTATTTGGCTAAATATTTTTTATAACAAAATCAGAATTATACTGATATTTAGACAAGCACAAACAGACTGAATTAATTATGTGAAGCAATGTTGTTACTTTTTTTAGATATATATATATATATAATAATTATAATTTAAAAATATATAATTTCAGAATAAAAAGCAAAAGCCCAGATATGTGTACAAAACGGCAAAAGAAATTATTGACTCTGGGGTCGGAAGAAAAAGAAAAGTGCAGGACACATCAACAGCAAAGGTTAAGGTCATTGATATGACAGGAAGAGAAAAGCGTGTTTTGTCAGGTATATGTAGATTTCTTATGAGACATTTTATGTATTAATTGTTTATTATATTATTCTGTAAATTTGTTCTGTGGGTTATAATTAATGAAGTAGGATGTACCTCCGTGGAAAAGCTTTCATCATGATAAAATACTGGGTTCAGTTGGGGGCATGGAGGAGGGAGTTGTAATTGTCATTGTTCAGGTGTGGAAGTCCTGAAATTTTGAGTTGGGTCATGAGACTTTATATGGGGGAAAAGTTAATTTTTAATTACATTTTTTCCCCATTTAAAATAACATTTTGGAGAAGAAATCAGCAGTTGAAAAATGTCTATAAAAGTTATGGAATTTTATAACAAAGTATATGAATTTAAGGGATCTAGTCACTCTCATTTGACCTGTTAAAATGTCAGAGATCGAATTTAACAGTGGCCATACAACAAATTCCTGCAGTGTTACTAATTGGTCATCATATTCATAAGTAACTCCTGAAAGTTGTTTTGTTCTGAAAACATGAACCTGTTCACACTTCATTATTTTGAATGGTTGTTGTTGTGTTAAATATTAAAACACACATTGAAGTCTGCCGTGTTTCCCTGCCTTCTTTCCTAAAAAAATCTCCATCTGTCTAAGTCAAATGGTCTTCCTGCTTAGCTGTTAATCTGTAGGCACAGTTTATATAAGAGACCTCATAGTGTTTTCCCTAGAAATTTGGCAAGGCATGGTAGACAAAACATTTTAGGGACATTTTCACCATTTTCAGGGCACTTTGTTTTGCATTAAAAATGTAAAAGATTTTTTTTTTGGAAATAAACATAAATGTAATTAATGTTTTTGCTTTAATAAATGAATGGCAAAATATATAACAGAGATATTTTTATTAATCAATAATAATTTTTTTAGTATTTCATCCAGACAATTTTATGATTAATTATTAGAAAAGGCTTGTTTAATCTCAAGGCAGCATGGTGCTGGTTAAGGCAAGATGGTGCTAGACTATTGAAGCATGGAGCCGCACCATGCTAAAACAAACTAGGGAAAACACTATCTCATTCTAGTTAGATTGACTAGCTTATGTGATGGAACTGTGTTTCCCTTTTGTTTAAGAATGTCTTAATTAATGTTATTCTTTTGTAATTAAATTTAAAAATATATATTATTAAATAATGCATGTATATAATAATATATTTTAAATTGTATACAGCATTTTTATAGAATAGCTGCTGTGACATACTATATTGGATCTATTATTTTTTTAATGTATTTTTAGTCGCAGCATTGTTTCCTGAAACATATGACTTACCGTATGTGTTGTTTGTTGTAGGTTATCATGCAATATCACACCGCCATGACAAGCCAGATGAAGAGGAAGTGATTGTGACCGACACAAAAGAGAGAAAAGCGTTTGATATGCCGGAACTCCTCCACAATTTAAACCTCCTGGTTGACATGTCCGAGGAAGATATCATTGAAAACGACAGGAGGTTTGTACTTCAATTTTCCTGACTTGGTACCCAATGCACTTTCCTTTGTTTTCCCCTATTTTATTTATGTTCCAAACATGTTTTCTATGTACGGTAAACCTGTTTTCATAGCAGCTCAGATCATATGTAGCTCCTGAACCTTCAAATGGCCATAATAAAAACAAAAACAAAAACAAAATATTTAAAAAAATCAAATAATACTTTAAAAGCATACTGATAATTGGTTTATACCTGTCACTGTACAGATAATTTATAAAAAGTTGGTGATATTTTTAATACATAAATAACTCTTATCGAAGGTTGACCATTTGTACCAATATGGTTATATCTTTTACTGAAATGTTTTGCACTGGTTATGCTTTCACATTTGATGATCCTATCCCAACCAGTGCTCCACAACTGGTATATCAAAGTATGTTCTGCCCTGTCTGTGGTAAAATGAATATTAAAAATCCCTAATTCCCTATGGGCTATTTCTCGTCACAGCCAGTACACCACAACTGGTATATCAAAGTCTGTGGTATGTGCTATCCTGTCTGTGGGATGGTGCATATAAAAGATCCCTTGCTTTTAATCGGAAAGAGTAGCCCATGAAGTGGTGACAGCGGGTTTCCTCTCTCAATATCTGTGTGGTCCTTAACCATATGTCTGACGCCATATAACCGTAAATAAAATGTGTTGAGTGCGTCGTTAAATAAAACATTTCTTTCTTTCTTTCCTTTTTCTTTTATTCCCAATGGAAAAATGTAGCAAGTTCCTCTGAAAACTACATGCCAGAATTACCAAACATTTGACATCCAACAGCTGATGATCAATCGGTCAGTGTGGTCGTTTGAGTTGACTATAATTTAGTACCATGATAGCACACTGAAACCTCTCAAGACTGGATGTT
>JAECMU010040606.1:0-13971 GCA_016106625.1 Dracogyra subfuscus
CATTCATCGGGGTATGAAAAAAAAAATCATCCGCAAACAGTGCGAACCAGCAAAGTCATTCTTACTAAACTTTGCGGATGATTTGTTTTTGTTCATACCCAGTTGAACTTAAAAGAAATAACAGACAATACCTATAATTAAATTTTAAACATATATACTAATAAAAACACTAAAAGCTTACATTTTATTTTGAATAATTATTTGGTTTTTCAACAACACTCAGAGTAAGACAAACTACAAATGCACAGTGAGTCATCAGATATGATGTTCGATGACGTTATTTTTAAGTTCACTTAGAAATTAACAAATTTGCATATATAGCTACAATGAGAAGATGTTAAATTGTAATGAACGACTGACAGTCAGATGGGCAATAGACCCAGGGACATTTTGTTTTCAAAATCTTGATTTGCGATGTTGCTATAGTCAATTGAAAATTGTTTAGTAACTACTTGGGGTTTTTTTTGTTTTTGTTTTTTAAATTGTTAATGTTTTAAAATTGTGTCTGACAGACAAATTACAATCTTTCTAAAATACAAGTGGCATGGGCTTTCAAAGATAATAAATTATTACCCTAGCTAAACTTGAAACCGCAACTTAAGTTAGGGACTGTCCTACAAATTCATCCTAAACAAATACCCAGGTAATGAATAATCTCACCTATTATGCACAGTGTTTTTTCATTATAAAATATATTTATAACTTCGATAGCAGAGCATTTCTTAGCACTGTTTTGGCCAAATTTCTTCTCACTATGGAAGACTGTTAATATTTCAACCCTTTTGGATCTGCGGCTGTACTGGTATAATTTGAAATCACACTCCGTAACGTTAAATCCATTACCACAGTTTGACACCCAATAGCCAATGTATTTTTCATGCTGGGGTGTCGTTAAACATTCATTCATTCCGTAACATTAACTAGTTTGTTTTAGCAGCTATCTTATGCATATGGCATGGCCTAAACTGTAGTGGACCTTGCTGGCTGGTGTATCACATGTTACTGGCTGTAACAGGCCTGTGGAATTATAATTTTCCATAACTTCTTCATCTGTCTCCTCTTCACTTGGGTGAGACGTAGCCCATTGGTGAAGCCTGGCCTTGACCTTAAGTTTTTTTCAGTGGTAGCCCACTGGGCTACCAGGTTTTATAATCTAGTAGCTCTCAGTAAAAATAGGTAGACCCATAACTTTAAAAAGAAAAGAAAAAACACCCCAAAATCATTTATTTTTATTTAAACGTTGTTTTAGGGTGGTTGTTTTTAACATTATGAGCAATATACTATACTAAAGCTAACTTTGTAATAAAATTATTAACTATGAACTATACAGTTTAACCCTATTATTATCTACATGGTTCAACATAAATGAATTTACCTGTGACTATTTCAATGTAGTTTACAATTCAGCTATGTAATACAAGTCGCCATGTATAATGTATATATACACATGTGTATAAAAGTGGACCTCGTAAGCTGTCAAAACTTATATCCGATTCTTTTGTTCTTTGTACAATAAAATATGTTTTCAATCAATCAATCAATAGGTAAGTTAATAAAAAACATATGAAGCACACGTGTAATAACAAGTATGTAATAATGTGAGCGGGCAGCATGGCCCAGTGGTAGAGTGCCCGCCTGATGCGCGGTCGGTCTAGGATCGATCCCCGTCAGCTGATCACTGGGTTTTTTTCTCGACATAACCATATGTCCGACGCCGATATAACCGTAATTAAAATGTGTTGAGTGCGTCGTTAAACAAACCAAAAAAAATAAAAATAAAAATAAAAAATAATGTGACCAATCAATGACATTAATTTGGGAAGCGACATCATAACATGGAGTGGCTTCCCCAGTCTTAATTTATACAACATCGCTTACCAAAATATCAAAAATGATGTCATTTCGTTATATCCTTCTAGTTACATTGTATGTTTGAAATATTTTGACATTATTCATTAAAAAATAAAATAAGACAGATAATAAAGAAATCATTATAATTGCATGCGAATCATACAGATTTTAAGAAACTCGTGTCAGGATTCATGTATTACTTTTACTCTCGCTCGGGCAATACAAGAATCCTGACTGTCATTTCGTAAAATCAGTACAAGACACAATCTCTATTTATTGTATATATTCCTAATAACAAGTAAACACTGTTATTCCTATTTTTACTTTTATGTATTCATCGCAAATTGTCTTACAAAATACCTAAGCTATGTCATTGTAATGTTTTTAGATCATTTACTATACACAAATCAAGTATTATACTTCAAGAAATTGTTTTATAACCCATATCGTTAAAACTATCTTGGTACATATCAAAGTGATACGTCCCACTGTAACACCGTCTGGGACATAAACCTTCGACATCACATGATGATGATGACATCATCAACTGGTGCACTACAACCTTACAGGAACATAAATGAGTTGAGTGATATAAATTTAAGATCAGTTATGGGTAATAAATAGGATGTTAAACTTGCTACCATTTCGTACCTTGTGAAATAATTTTCATTGTCACTTGTCA
Organism: Dracogyra subfuscus; assembly: GCA_016106625.1. NCBI lineage: Eukaryota > Metazoa > Mollusca > Gastropoda > Neomphalida > Peltospiridae > Dracogyra > Dracogyra subfuscus. The sequence goes on from JAECMU010040606.1 coordinate 2,534, forward strand.
TTATTATAGTTAACCTTTAAAGGAGGACACAATCAAGGCATTTGGCCTGGTATGCATATTCAACGATATATATAGCACATTATTGCTTAATATCAACAAGTATAAGCATATAGTTAATTAATAAAATGGTTAAATGTGACGGCTATTAAATATAACGGACACAGCCATTAATTTTTGTACCATCCCAGTGAATACGTCCCCTGGCGATCTGGTGGTTACATAATACCTAACGTTTCACGTCAGGAATTAGTCTTGAACTGAAGAAACAAAACATACCTGAATTTTGTGGATGCATCCCAATATTATTTAATAATAATCATCCCAGTAAGCTAGCAACAATTACTAGTATATATTATAGTTAATACAAAATAAACCAACATTGTCAAAGTGTTGAAATAACTGTATTATGGTTTAAATCAACAATCAAATAATAATCAGAGTGTTTTCTTAGTTAATTGGTTGTTTTTTTCATGCCTTGTACCTGTGGTTCTTGATTGGCAGGTGTATATTTAGACGCTCCTCAGACACTGTGTCTAGACACACTAAAAAGACGGGCCTCTTTTCTTAAGATCACAGGGTACTGTGCAATAACCTCAAAGTATAATGGACTTTACCAGTCTTCCCCCTTTATTACTGTAAGTAATTCTGTAAAACCTTTGATTAAGTAGACTTTCCCATCTAAAATCACAAAACTTACCAATTACGTAGTCCCAAAGAAAAGAAAATCATCACTTGGGTATTGTGAGTAGTTGTTTTTGCTCGAACGTATTCTACCAATAGGCCTAATAATATGCATTTTTTCTTTGGAGTTTTTAAAAGAAAAAAATACTGTAACTCCATTTCGTTATATTGATGCAAATTGAAATATATTTAGTTAAATAGTTTATTATACTATCAAGTCATTTATGTTGTTTTACAAGTCAGGTTGGGAGCGTTTGTTTACATTGTGCGTAATGGAGAAGTTCGATGGAGCTGACGTCACTTCGCCCCAAACTACACCACCGGACATCACAAAAACGAAACAAAATGGCTGCCCCCAGTTAGCAGGAAAATTACGCATTTTAAATTTGTTAAAGTGTCAGTATGTGTTGGTGGTCCGGGTTTGTATCTTTCCAATACATAAGGCTCTTGTTGGAGTTTACTCTATCTTTAACAACGTGAAATGGAACCAAATTAATAAACGGTTTACCTTTTAACTTGGGCAAAAAGCATGCTTTGGTCTGGTTTTAACATTACTTTATTATACAGTTCACTCAATAGCCGATGTGTATTTTTGTGCTTGGGTGTCATTAAACATTCATTATTATACAGTTAACCTTTAACAAAGTGAAACGGAATTCAACTGATAAACTGTTTTTACCTTCGGACAAACCTCCAGCAGCACACAGACATTGGGCTCTGTCAGACAGCATCCAAAAAACGTGACCAGATTCTTGTGTTTTAATGTGTTCATGACAGCAAGTTCGTTGAGTACCTTGTTATTGGTGGGATCAATAGAAGCAATGTTGAACTTCTGGAAAACAACAAAACCAACAGCTGCATGTAGATTTGAGCTACATCAATTGGAACTCACCAAATATTATTGATTAATTAATCAGGGCTAGATCTAGGAAAGCAAAACATTTCGCCAAATTATCTCAAAAACAAAGAGCAAAACCCAGAGTTATATTCCAACAAAACAGCAATTATCACTTGAAATGTTTTCGCCAAATTAAAATAAAATTCTTCAGTTGTTTATAAAAGTAGCAGATTGGCAGAGCTAGCCTGATTAATTTTTATTTTGTTCAACAACACCACTAGAGCACATTGATTTATTAATCATTGTCTACTGGATGTAAAACATCTGGTAATTTTAACATATTATAGTCTTAGAGAGGAAAGCTGCTACCTTTTATTTTTTATTAGATGGGATCTTGTATACGAACCATTCCACAGACAAGTTAGTACATACCACAGCCTTTGATATACAAGTCGTGGTGCACTGGCTGAAACGAGAAATAGCCCATGGGCCCACCAATGGCGATCGATGCCAAACTGACTGCACATCAAGTGAGTGCATTACCACCCACCCAAATATTAATGGATGGATGTATTTCATATACAGAGGATAATTATGTTTTAATTTCTTTCTTTCTTTTTTTATATTTTATTATTATTACTTTTGTTTTTATCCCACTGCTCCCTTTCCTTTCTCTCCTTTGAATTCTATCTCATTTCTTCTCAATCTGGCAACTCCTCCTATCTTTCAACTTCTTTCGCTGTCCACCTCCACATCCCAGTCTTTGTCTCTTCAACCGCGACATGTGCTTGTCTCTTGTGGCTATCTGTGCCACACACCTGCCATTCCCCATCTGCTTTTAGCTGTGAGCTTAGTCTGACCACTTCGAGGAGTGTTCAGTAGCTACTTTCTGGTATTGTTAAGAGGCACTTGTAACCACCTACATGTTGTACTATGCACCCCTACTACTGGTGGTTGTTAGTGCTGTGGGTCAGACCAGCTTTATTAGCGTAAGAGGACGAGGATGCCAGGTGGGTGCAGGGAAATACAGACTGCACCCGTGGAGGAAGTTGAGACAGGTAGGGGATGGTGTGGATAGCTCAGAAGACAGAATCGGAGGAAATTGACAGAAAGGATCGAAACAGATTGAAATCGTGGGAGAAATTGGATTTTTTTAAATATTAAGATCATGAGAACGATAGGCAGAGGGTGATAGAGGGGGAAAGATGAATGATTGTGTGAGCCAACTTTGACGGGATTTGAACCACTGTCGTCAGCTTGATTGTCCAGCAGCTTATCCACTAGACCACAGAGCTCACTCAGAGGATAATAATTGACTTACCAATTACCACTATTTTTATTTCCATGGTTACGAGTGCACGCTATGGTAATAAATGGTTGCACTCTGTTTGGTTGACGACTCATTTACACTGAATGAGGTGTGGTTACAAAAATAAAAATGTACCGATTCCAATGAGAGCATTTATTGATTTCATGTATTTTGCAAACACGGAAATCTTAGCAGATGTCATCTAATTACTAGTATTTTAACAAACATAGATGCAATTATGACATTTCTCCTTTAGCATAAACGTATACATGTATATAAAAAAATAAAAAAAAAATAAATAAATTTAAAAGTTCATTGTAAAGCTATATTAATAGTAAATATTTACTGCACGTTGACAAACCATACCACTAGTTTATCAAAATAATGGTTTGTGTCTTTCAACTTTGTATGCCCGGTTACTGTACATACATTTGAACAACCTCACACACCCACCCACCCACTCCCAATTTATTTGAGGCTAAATTTGGCCCTGAATGGTACATTTTCAGCCATGAAATATGTATTAATATTTACTAAATAAGGATTTATCCAATATCTTTTGCCAGGTCTAATGGGATTTGGAAAATTAGCGAAAGTAAATCATACTTGGGAAATTGTTTGGCCAGTGAATGATGCAGTACACCACTGTTGAATTAATTTACTGAAACAGACATAAATAAATAAATATATATATTAGGAGAATATTTAGCACAGAAATTGGGAACTTTCAGTGCCACTTTGTTTTGGGAAGGGACCTACATGTATGCTTGAACTCGCAGAACATCTGGTAAATCCATACAATATTTATTTAAATTTAAATTTTGTTTTGTTTAAAGACATGACTATAAAGTAAATTGATTAATTAATCACTGGCTATTGGATATCAAATATGAATTTAGTTAAACACTCAGAGGTGAAGAATTGTCTCTGTTGCAACACCAGGTAGTCTGTGTAGTACAGCATATAGGGGTGGTGAGCAATTTACTTCCACGACTTAGGTTTTTTACGAAGATAAATTACACTGTGTTCGACAAATGTATTGTACGATTCAGTTATTCAATAAAATGTACCAAAATATAATAAATGTTTCTACACTGAAACCCCTAAAAACCAAACACCCACAGAACCTTTTTTTTCTTTTTTAACTACACCACTAGAGCACACTGATTTACTAATCATCTGCTGTTGGAGTTCAAACATTTGGTAATTCTGACAGGTAGTCATCAGAGGAAACCCACTACATTTTTCCTAATGCAGCAAGCGATCTTTTATATACACCATCCCACAGACAGAATAGCACATACCACAGCCTTTGATATACCAGTCATGGTACACTGGCTGGAATAAGAAATAGCCCAATAACTGACGAGGATTTATTTCAAATCGACCACGCATCAAGCGAGCGCTTTACCACTGGGCTACATCCCGCCCCCTGGGTTCGACAAATGTATTGTATGATTCAGTTATTCAATAAAATGTACCAAAATATAATAAATCTTTATACAATGAAACCCGTCTAAACCAGACGCTCACTGGATCAGTGGTACAGTGCTCGCTTTGGGATCGATCTCCGTTGGTGGGCCCATTGGAATATTTCTCACTCCAGCCAGTGCACCACGACTGGTATATCAAAGGCTATGGTATGTGCTATCCTGTCTACTGGACGGTGCATATAAAAGATCCCTTGCTGCTAATTGAAAAGAGTAGCCCATGAAGTGGCAACAGCAGGTTTCATTTCTCAATATCGGTATGGTTCTTAACCATATTTCCGATGCCATATAACTGTAAATAAAATGTGTTGAGTGCGTCGTTAAATAAAACATTTCCTTCCTTCCTACAATGAAACCTCTTTAAACCAGACACCCACACTGCCAAGTCAAAAGTCTGGTTTTAAGGGGTATTCAGTTTAAGAGGGAATTTGGGTTTTTGTGGGGTTTTTTTTATAGAAACTAGTACATGTGCTAACAATTAAACGTTTATGTATTAAAAGCATAACAAATGTCTGCAAAAATTAAGAATTTCATTTCATGTACTGAATTCCATGATTACATCTGTCTTGCCATGGACAGCAGAAAATCAATTTTTTTAATTACCTTGACAAAACATTTCTTATCCCTCCATTTGACTATAAGTGGGGTGGAATCTACATCTAAATCTCTTGCAACATAAACAAAATTGAATCCCTGTTTCGTAGCAGCTACAGACACTTCACTCCAAGAAAATATGCAGTCCAGATGTTGCCGCGCCAAATTGTTAGCAGTTCTGTTAAATAATAAACAAGCATTTTGAGAGTTTAACTGAAATGAAGCAATACATGTCCCTTAGCGGAACCAACACAATTTTTAGTAGCTACTAAGTTCAAGGGCCATAACTCTGTAAAACAAAAAACTAATGAAATCACTATGGAAGTCCAACTTAATCTGTAACAGCACATGATAAAGCAATTCACAAAATTTTAGCTCAATATCTTGATGCACTGAGAAAAACATATTTTCATATCTCCTAATATCAAGGGTTGTAACTCTGTTAAAAATTTATAAATTTGATCTGTAATAGAACATGATAAAGCTATACACAAAGTACAAGCTCAAAATCTAGAGACTTTGTGAGAAAAAAGAGTCCAAAAGGTATATGTGGGACAGACAGACGGACGTACAGACAGAACAGAGACAAAACCTAAAGTTCCTAAGAAATAATAATAAAATGAAGACAAATAAAAGCAAGAAAAAAAAAGAAGACTGGATTCACCTCTGATTAAAATCAGATCATACTGTTTGAGTTCCCCTGATATAAATCGATCTGTTTAATTCCGTATCTGGGTGACCTTTTATTAGCTGTATAACTGATCACACGGTTTTTATCCCACAATTCCTGTTTCGTAAACAGCAGTTTTCGAAAAAAATTGTGAATTTCTGTGATTTTCCTTTCAGAATTATTTCCCTTTATTTTTTTTCGGAAAAGTGATGGTGAAAAAAACATGTTGTTACCAATTTTTTTTTATCGGGAGATTTATTGTTTTGTCGGGAGATCGGAAGAAAGCTTAAAAAATCGGGAGACTCCCGCGTAAATCGGGAGAGCTGACAGGTCTGTATGACCTAGATACCTCAGATAAGTGTTATACCAACTGAGCCAACTCCTGCCTTATTTACTTGTAAATAAATTAGAGAAAACAAAAAAACACTGAAACCACATAAGCTGGACATGAGAGTGAGGGTAATACATAAATTCTGACACTCGTTTCATAAAATCTGTATGACACACACAAGTGTAATCATTTGTTTATCCATATTATTGTTTTGTTTTTTTAATGATTAAAAAACCAAAATAATAATATGTCTCAAAATGTTTCAACCACAACTAGAAAGAGACTACAAAATGATATGCACAGTCTGAGTTAGGACTTGGGAAGCAATTGGCATGTTATGACGACATATACCCTTGTTATTTCATCTGTGCTTCATATGATTATTATTAACTTGGTTATGTTGAACCACGTGGATAATAAACTCACGTTCGTGCAAGACAGCGAACCATGCAGATCAGAGAGACTAAAACTACGGAAGCGAGGCCCACCGGAAAGACTATCGCAAAAGGCAGATACTTGCTGCAGTCATCACCAACCCAAGCTGATTCACAGGTGCAAACATTGGGGCTTGTGCATGTTCCATGCACACAATACGGTCTGAAAAAAAAAGTGCAATATAAACAAGTGTAACCAGGGGTTCTTTTGTTTAAGTTATAATAATAATAATAATAATAATAATAATAATCCTATATTGTAGTATGATTGCACTATTATGAAAAAGAAAGAAAGAAATGTTTTATTTAATGATGCACTCAACACATTTTATTTACGGTTATATGGGGTCAGACATATGGTTAAGGACCACACAGATATTGAGAGGAAACCCGCTGTCACCACTTCATGGGCTACTCTTTCCAATTAGCAGAAAGGGATATTTTATATGCACCATCCCACAGACAGGATAGCACATACCACGGCCTTTGATATACCAGTCGTGGTGCACTGGCTGTGACGAGAAATAGCCCAATGGGCCCACTGACGGGGATCGATCCCAGACCGACCGCACTATTATGAATGCACCATATTAAAGTCTATATATTAATAAACATTCATTTCACTTTATTACAGGGTTTACACTAAAATTATTACTGTTACGACTGATTGCATTGTATTCTTAATGGTTTGGTCAGTTTATGGATTGGTCAGCTGTGTTATTATTTTGGGAAGTTGGGTGTTGTCAGTTACACGCAAAGTTAATGACAGGTTATGCTTGACTGAAGACATTGACACATGACCGGTAGAAATCCATGCTGCAGGGCTCAACACGGCGAGTAAAACACTCGCATTTGCGGATAACTTTTGTTTACTGGCGACTGGTTGTTAACAAGTAATAGCCAACTGGCGAGTACAAAATATTAGGCTTAGAAGATATAATCAGGCTGAGCACGCCTACGAAATCTTTAAGTCCGTAATAATGATAATAAACAAGTTACAAAACATAATAATAAAACATACTCAAACGAATATTGCATTTATTTGATTGTTACTGGATAAAACTGGCGAGTGGATGAAGAAACTTGGCTAGTAAGTTATATTCTTTACTAGCCAGCAGCAAGTGAAAAAAAAGTTCTGCATTGAGCCCTGTGCTGGTAAAAATCCCATCTTTTCCCCGCGCCAAATTAACCACACCCTGGGCATTCTATCTCGACAGTTCAAAGTACACACACATACAAGAATATTTGTTAAATCTATTAACCGACTGTAAAGTTGTTATATTAATATCTGAAGTTATAACTAGTCTGCTGTGGGTTCAGTAAAACCTGAAAACACATGTTCAGGATTTTTGTCCTGAAGGCAACAGAAAGAAAAAGTAAGAAATGTTTTATTTAACGACACACTCAATACATTTTATTTACGGTTATATGGCATCAGACATATGGTTAAGGACCAAGTGGTTTACACCTACCCATTGATCCTTGCAGAGCACTCACTCAGGGATCCGAACCCAGTACCTACCAGCCTGAAGACCGATGGCATAACCACGACGCCACCGAGGCCGGTTTGAAGGCAACAGAATAAATTCTGTCGAACCCACATAGAATTGTTGGCTTTTTATTCAACTTCTACCGAGGGTTACAAAAGTTAAAAGTTTATTTTTGTTTAACAACACCACTAGAGCTCAGTGATTTATTAATCATTGGCTATTGGTAACTTTGGTAATTTTGACATACAGTCTTAGACAGGAAACCCACTACATTTTCTCCTCAGTAGCAAAGGATCTTTTATGCATCATCCCACAGTCAGAATAACACATACCACGGCCTTTGATATACCAGTGTTAGTGTATTGGCTGGAACAAGTAATAGCCCAGTGGGTACGACAGGGATCTATCCAAACATGAATGCTTTACCACCGAGCTACATGTATGTCCCACCCACGCCATGTAAACAATTTTGTTTTGTTTTTAAACCCAGCATAAAGCTATAAAGTAGAGACTGCCTTAATGCACTACTGATACATTAGAACAAAAATTACAACTGAAAATATAGCAGGGAACGTTTTGTTTAACTGAAAATTAATTAACACCAACTGTTTAATGTTTTAAAATTGTATAGCTATTTCTAAAAATTGTATAGTAAATTGCGGTATGATACTGAACAAAATGTTCCCTATTTGAGGTAGTACTGAATTTTGAAAATGTCCCGTAGGTTTGGGTCCAAAGGTAAAACATAATTTCGTGACTTAGTTTTGGGATTGGGCGAGGGGGTGTTTAGAGAGAGGACCACCCGCTCTTGACAAGTGCAACAGAGTCTAAGCAGTCCAACCAGTCGGTGGTGGGCGGGGGTATTTGAGGTAGTACTGAATTTTGAAAACGTCCCATAGGTTTGGGTCCAAAGGTAAAACATTTGCACAATTTCGTGACTTAGTTTTGGCACATGAATTGGAACAGTTCATCGAAAGTAAATGGTAAGCTATTTAAGTGATGTTGACTCAGTTGGCCTAATTACAGCTCTATCTGGACCCGGCCTTGGTGGTGTTGTGGTTAAGCATTGGACTACAGGCTGGTAGGTACAGGATTCACAGCCCGGTACCGGCTCCAACCCAGAGTGAGTTTGTAAGGACTCAATAAGTAGGTGTAAGGCCACTACACCCTCTTGTGTCTCAATAACCACTAACCAACTAACAAATAATCACTGTTCTGGACAGACAGCCCACATAGTTGAGGTGTGTGCCCATGACAGCATGCTTGAACCTTAATTGGATATATAAGCACAAAAATAAGTTGAAATGAATGAATGGAATGGTGGGTGTTACACTTAAGTCTTCTATAGCTGGGTAGACTCTACCAGCTTGGCATTGAAATAGGAAGTGAAATATGGCCTACCATTACCTTTAAAAAAAAGAAAAAAAGAAATATGTCCTACTAAAAACAGCAGATGAGATAAACAGCAGATGAGATAATCATACCTACTACATCAGACACTTGGAAACCAGCCTCGGTGGCGTCGTGGTTAGGCCATCAGACAACAGGCTGGTAGGTACTGGATTTGGATTCCAGTCGAGGCATGGGATTTTTAATCAGATACAGACTCCAAACCCTGAGTGAATGCTCCGCAAGGCTCAATGGGTAGGTGTAAACCACTTGCACCGACCAGTGATCCATAATTGGTTCAACAAAGGCCATGGTTTGTGCTATCCTGCCTGTGGGAAGCGCAAATAAAAGATCCCTTGCTGCCAATCGGAAAGAGTAGCCCATGAAGTGGCGACAGCGGGTTTCCTCTCAAAATCTGTGTGGTCCTTAACCATATGTCTGACGCCATATAACCGTAAATAAAATGCGTTGGGTGCATCGTTAAATAAAACATTTCTTTCTTTTTCTTTCCGACACTTGGAAAACTAAATTCTAGCAGACAAATTTGAAAGTCACCTGCTAGATTTACAAACAGACATTCGTCGCTTGAAAAACGACTTGTCATTTTCTGCACGGTGGTTTTTAGCAGAGGGATTTCAAATCCACCTGCTGGATCTGAAAACTGGACTGCCTTTTGCTTTTCACAGGCCACTATTTTGATCTTTGTTCGATATAAATCGGAAGCACAAAACTAGTGGCTTAAACACAAAAATAAATGCAAGAGAATACACAAATAATACTTCATATGTAATCAGTCTGACAAATAACCCACATGGTGATTTAAATTTGACTTCAGTAATCAAAGCGGTGAGAACTAATGAATATTATTAAGAATTATGAAGATTGCTTATTTCTTGTAAGTGGGCAGCATGGCCCAGTGGTACAGTGTCCGCCTGATGCGCGGTCGGTCAAGGATCGATCCCCGTCAGCTATCCACTGGGTATTTTTCTTGACATAACCATATGTCCGACGCCGATATAACCGTAATTATAATGTGTTGAGTGCGTCGTTAAACAAACCAAAAAAAAAAACAAAAAAATTATTTCTTGTACCTTGTTGTTTGTTTGTAAAATGATCTGATTATAGTAAAGTAAAAAAAACCTGTGGTTGCTGAACTTGGGTATTCTATTGATTTTGTAATCAGTTTAGGTGGGGCTAGTCACTAAAAAAAAAAGTTTGTTTTGTTTTGTTTAAAGACACAACTAGAGCACATTGATTTATTAATCATCAGCTACTGGATGTCAAACAGGTGATAATTTTGACAGTCTTAAAGAAGTAACCTGCTACATTTTTCCATTGTCATGTGTCATGTCATAGGATTTTACGTGCACATTCTGAACAAGCTGTTGTAGCGCATGCCTGTCTTGGGTGCAGGGGGCCGGCCTCTCCGTCCAGGACAGGAGTTTTTTTCCATTTGTAGCAAGACATCTTTTATATGCACCATCCCACAGACATGAACGCACATACCATGGCCTTTGATATACCAGTTGTGGGATCGATCCCAAACCAACAGTGCATCAAGCAAGCACTTTACCATTGGGCTATGTACCCCCACTTCTCACAAAAATATATAACATTTCACAAAACTTACTGGCAAGTGTACGTGGTACAGAAATCCAGATCACAGATGCAGTCATCAAGTATTAAGCATTGACCATCACGGCATGTGCAGTAGATAGATTCACATCTTTCACCCGCTAAACCCTCTTTACACCTGGAAAAAAAAACACCCACACACAAGGTTTTTTTAAAATATATTTTTAAATGCACACACTATACATGTACGTAAAAACTAAAATATCGAATCTTGCACATTTTCAACTTGCTATCACATACCGATTGATGCCTCCAATTACCAACAAAATATTCAATTCAAATTTGGTCTCTATGATACATACTATTTTAAACTGATTCAGCTTTGAGATTTGAAATCATTATGCAGGACAATACAGGGCTAGAAATGGAGAAAAAAAAATCCAAGTGCATGCTGAAAAAAAGTTACATGCACCATTAACATTCTGCATGCAGCACCAAAAATAAGGTAAATCCTGTTAACAATAAAGAAAATACTATTTCAATTACCTTGATTACAGCGTTGATTATCATTTTTTAAATTTTACTGTCTTAATTGTCACTAGCAGTATCACCGTCTGACATCAATGCTGGATCACGG
>JAECMU010040622.1:0-10546 GCA_016106625.1 Dracogyra subfuscus
ATTAATATTGCACTATTGGTGTGTATGGGGTGGGGGGGAGGGGTCTGAACAGACGCTGATTTAGGCTGTGGAAACCGAAATTTTAAGTGTAGCAGTAACACATTCAATAATACGCTAAGATACAAATATTTAGTTCTACCACGCAGATTGTCGTCTTCCAAATAATGAAAACATATTCATCAAGTGAAATGTGTTTTGATTTAACCATATTTTACTATACAAAAAAAAATATATATATATTGCGTATCAGAAATCTGTCTTGGACGAAAGAACTTGCATCGCAAGCTCTTGCGCCTACGACAGGCGTGCGCTACAACAGCTTGTTCTGAATGTGCACGTTAAACCCTATGACATAACATGACATTGCATATCAGACAATGCATTTTAGTGAACTTATATACGTTTATAATATTGTATTATCTAATGACTGGTTTACATATTGCTACAAGAGTACAATCAATCATAGATAACTTGATTGTTTTTTTTATTATGAACATTCAAATTAGAAATAAAATATTCATATATTCTCTATCGACTTGATATATACACATATATAAAGAGACTAACTTGATCTTCTTATTCCAGTTCGTTCAGTTCCCTTACGACTCGCTTAAACTCCTCCACAGTGACCCCGGAGTCTCCTGCAACAAAACACAAACGTTATACATAAATAGAAGTATAAAAAGTTGAAAACCATTTCATTATTGAATATTGGAGGCAATATTTAGCTCAGTCGGCTGAGCGCTCGTTGGAGGTGCTTGCGTCGCAGGATCGAACCACCTTGGTGGATCTGTTCAACTGATTGTCGTTTTCTCGTTTCAACCTGTGCACCACAACTGGTCAAAGGCCATAGTATGTGCTATTCTATCCGTGGGAAAGTGCATTATAAACGATCCCTTGCTGCATTAGGAAACCTGTAGTGGGTTTTCTTTGATGACTACATGTGATTTAACTAATGTCTGACATCCAATAGCTGATGATTAATTAATTAATGTGCTCTAGTGGTGTTGATAAACAAAACAAACTTTTTGTTATTGAATATTACTGAAATAAAAGCGAAGAAATGTTGAATGACACAACAGTGTGATCTGATTTTAATTAAATTGCTTAAAGTCTGGTCTTTTGAGAAAACCCGCAACAATTCTTCCAGACAGAACAGCTCATACCATGCAGGGCTTCTAGATTACAGTAACCCCACTCCCATGGCTAGTGATATTCAATGTTGGGCAAGTAAATAAATACTATTGCCATACCCGCCGGTTAGAGAAACAAAATCTGTCAAATGTTGCCGTTACGTCTATTTTGTAAATATGAATATCCTGTCCCCACCCCAAACCCCCAATTTTAATGTGTTTAAGCTCTGTCTCCCTCTTTAGGTGACCTGTCTGATTACTACAATTATTTAGTAAAGTTGTACAAACTTAAAGTAAAGTAGGGCTAGTGAATTTTTAATCATGGCTAGTAAAGTTTTTAAATCATTGATCTCATGGCTAGTGGATATGATACAAATTCAAGAAGCCTTGCCACGGCTTTTGATATACGTGTTGTGGGAAACTGTTTGGGACGGAGAAAATGCAATTGATCCACAGAGGAGGTTCGATCCTGTCTAGTGTTCTACTGATTGAAATAAATCCTACCCCAATACAAATTTAATATTGATTCAAACTGACCGTTATCATTAGCAAATTGTAGAAAGTCCTCAGCATCTCGAGTACTCATGATTTTCTCCAGTTCGTCTAGGTTGAGGACTCCGTCCATGTTGGTGTCGTACTCCGAGATATCTGAAATTAAATCACAGTCGGCGAAACCAAACCAAACAATATCTATATTTTACAACCCAGTCAGATACTGCAAGATATCTTAAATTAAACAGTCCTCAAAACCAACCCAACAAACACGTATTCTTTATTACTGAACCAGATGCTCCGGTGTATTTGAAATTAAACACGTCTGCGAAACCAACCCAAACACGTACGCTTCTTCGTTGTAACCCAATCAGGATTCCGTCCCTGTTATTAAAATTAAATCAATAAGAGGCGAAATCAGAGAGAGAGAGAGTGGTTTAATATTTACAAGATTGGCTGTTTTTCTGCACACTCAAGGTCGCTGGAAAGTATATATAAACTTGAACTTTTAAGTTCAAAATAACTTAATTCCGGAATTTGTAGATGATGCCCAGTGTAAAATAAAATCTAGGTCATGAAAACATTTAATTTTAATTAGCGAAATCCATATTGTGAGTCCTATTGAACTGTTATATGTCGTTACATGCAATTATAAATATACCTCGTTTTCCGAGTGCAAGTAGGGCTAGGGCTGCTTTGCCTGCGAGCGCAGCTAACGCCCCATGCTTGATAGAGTTCCATTCTCGTCGACTAAGAAACCAGGCATCCGAGTGTTGGATCACTGCAAACGTCACCACCAACACTAATAGATCATTGAAGATCATCTGCAGAAAGAATTCAAGTTTGTTTTGTTTAACGACACCACTAGGGCACAATGATTTATTAATCATCGGTTATTGGATGTCATACTTGTGTTAATTTTGACATATTATCTTAAAGAGGAAACCCGCTAAATTGTTCCATTAGTTGCAAGGGATCTTTCATATGCACTATCCAATAGACAGGATATACCAGTTGCTGCGCACTAACAGGAACGAAACACATCCTAATGGACCCACCGACGGGGATCGATCCCAAACCGACAGCCCATCAAGCGAGCGCTTTACTATTGCAGTAAGACAAACCTTGCATATCTGTTACGATGTGATAAAACAGGACACTATTCATATTCCTGCAAACATTATTCATGGCATTGATTAATTTGTGTTTATTTATTATCCCCCGAAACGTGGTTTTAAAATGGGTACTGTATATCCGTCTGTGCGTACATCCATCCACCTGATTTTGTTTTGGGAGTATCACTCCAAAGTTCCAAACCCGTTCAAGATAATTTCATGAAACGTCTTATAGGTATGAATATAGTGGTCTTGTACTGCATTTTTCTATTACCATAGAAACAACTTGCCAGAATGACCAAATTTACTACTGTTTCAATAGCGTAACTGCAAAGTCTTTCAATATAACTGCATGAAACGTTGTGCATATATCCATTTTATTTGCGAGGGTGGGAGATACTGCGACTACGTTTTCTTGTTGCAAATATTAGGCCTATAACAAATAAATGTAAATATAGAAAAACGTATAGCATGTATAATTATGATATAGCGACGAAACAAAAAGAAAGAAATGTTTTATTTAACGACGCACTCAACACATTTTATGTACGGTTATATGGCGTCAGACATATGGTTACGGATAGTGACGAAACATGCCAGGAACTGGAAAGCTTGGAGGTAGGGAGGAGGTCAGTTAAGTATTAAGTCGTATTTTAACTGCGGAAGGATAGTGCATACTCTACAGAGTTGGGGGACAATGTCTCGTGACTTGTCCCACTGCTTTCAATGCCTATGTTTAGTACAGTTTTAATATCATAAAAGAACAGGGTTGTAACTTGTACCTAGTCTATAAAACCAGACAAAAAGTACACTTTTTCGAATTTCCTATCTTGCTTGATAGGCTCTGTAGGTATATCTGAAAACATGCTATGGTAAATATGCTGTAATTTCTGTGTGAAATGTTTATGTCAGATCACTAGAGCTGCTAATCGGCAAGGAAAATAAACTATTACTTTGATGAACGATCCAAACTCTGCATATATCTTAACGAAATTCTCGGCCTAACTAGAAATAACACACACACACACACACACACACACACACACACACACACCGAAGAATTAGTAACTTCTGCTGTTGATGAGTTTTTGGACCTGCAGGAATAATCCTTCTTCATCAGAAGAATCCAAAGACAGCAGCACCATTGAAAGAAGAATGTCGACCCCAAAGTGGCTGCATTGAAAATAAACAGGTAGGCATGCCTTAAGGGCAAGTCCGTACTAGTTAGGCCGAGAATAATTTTGTTATTACCCTCATACAGGAACTGTGGCACTTGTTGTCTTATCAGAGAAGAAACAGACATAAAGGTACAGGCCATGGTCTTTCTTAATAAAAAAAATTGCTTCATTCGTGAAGTACTGATTATTATAGAAAATAAAAAATGTTATGCTTCAAGGAAACTCGATTCTACATAGCATAACACGTTACTGCTGGACTAATTTCTCGCTACATCCAGTGCACCACGACTGGTACATCAAAGGCCGTGGTATGTTCTATCCTGTCTATGGGATGGTGCATATAAAAGATCCCATGCTACTAATAGAAAGAAATGTAGCGGGTTTCCTCTCTAAGACTATATGACAAAATGTTTGACAAATAGCCGATGATTGATAAATCAATGTGATCTGGTGGTGTCGTTAAACAAAACAAACTTTAACCGTCTACTCGGTTACAACTGCCAGGTATTGAGTTCACAAGCTCAATAGAGAGGTGTAAAGTGGCCAACTTCTTTCTAACTTACCAGTAACAACTAACCATTTAGCCTCTGTCCTGAAGAGAAAACCGGCCTCGATGGCGTCGTGGTTAGGCCATCGGTCTACAGGCTGGTAGGTACTGGGTTCGGATCCCAGTCGAGGCATGGGATGTTTAATCCAGATACAGACTCCAAACCCTAAGTGAGTGCTCCGCAAGGCTCAATGGGTAGGTGTAAACCACTTGCATCGACCAGTGGTCCATAACTGGTTCAACAAAGGCCATGGTTTGAGCTCTCCTGCCTGTGGAAAGCGCAAATAAAAGATCCCTTGCTGCCAGTCGGAAAGAGTAGCCCGTGAAGTGGCGACAGCGTGATTCCTCTCAATATCTGTGTGGTCCTTAACCATATGTCTGACGCCATATAACCGTAAATAAAATGTGTTGAGTGCGTCGTTAAATAAAACATTTCTTTCTTTCTGAAGAGTAAAACCCAGATATCTGAGATGACTGCTAAGGATGTAGCGTGGTTATAAGCGAGAAAATCAAGTTAAAATGAAATTAATCATATTTTGCCTTAACGATATTGCGCAAAAGTTCGTATCTTACCTTTCAGTTATGGCTGGATGGTCTTGACAAGGAATGATGAAACCTGTGATGACATCGGCGACTTTATACTGCATTGGTGTCAGAAGTGATACACTTCCTGCTACTTTCCTTGGGCGTTTTAAAGATGGTATCTGTTATTATCACTAAATATTGTGTGAATCTGTGAAAAACTCATTATTACGAACATCCTGTTAAGACAAGCTGTTGCTAGACTAGTCAATATATGGAAAATACCCCCTCAACCCAACAAATATTGCTACAAAAGGTTTTTCAATTGATTCTGTTAGGTTTTAGTGTATTTTTTAACATAATAAAAGTTTACCAAAATCGGAGCACCGGAAAAGTGTTTTTTTCAAGATGGCGTCCAAGATGGCCGCCGAAACCTCCGAATGGCCATAAGTCTGTAACTATCAACTCAATTTTGATGATCTTGGTGTCTATTCCTAGGTTTTCGGGGGCAAGGAACACATTGAGACCAAAAAGAATGGCACTGGAAATCCAATATGGCGTCCAACATGGCCGCCGGCACTTCTGCATATAGCCAACTGTTCACTCAAAGTTGATGATCTTTGTGTCTATCCCCAGGTTTTTGGGTGACAAGGTACACATTCAGACCACTTTGATATTACAGACCTGAAAAACTAGGTGAGCAAAGGTCAGCAACGGGATAGTGGCTGGGCCAGATGTGAATGTGCATGACTTCGAATCGGTTGGGAACAAGATCATTGAAGATATGATCGGAAAGTCGGCATTTACCTACAAATTCAAGCGGAAGGACCGAGCTAAAACCCTTGGGAATATCTCCGCTGTGAAGAGTGCTCCTGATCGCACCATTGATTCTGCTCTTCTCTTCCAGCGTTCCTTGTGGTGTCAAGGTCAGGAGATCTTTCCCTTGATGAGGTTTTGAGTTATGAACTAAGCCCCTTCCCTCCAGCCCTCTTTGAGACCGAGAACATTCTACGAAAAGTGGACAAACCTCAGCTTGCTCAGGCAATTCGAGACCATGCTACAGACTTATCAAGTGAGGCGGTGATGAACTCTATTCCTGAAACAAAGTGTTACGTGCTTGATGGTGTTTTTTTTGCTCCATCGTTTACCGTGGAAGAAAGGTGACTCAAATGGTGCAATAGCGGAGTCTTATGCAGACTTCACTCTAAGACATTACGGACAAGCGACAGTGGTGTTTGATGGCTATGATGAAGTTCCTCTATAAAGGACAACACGCATCAAAGACGGGGAAAAAACACGCACCCCATTGTTAGTTTCACTGCAGAAACAGAGTTTTCAGGTAAAAAGGAAAACTTCATGTCTCGTGACAAAAACAAGGCAGATATGTTTGCTCTCATCAGCACAGCACTGACTAAAAGAGGATGCCATGTCATTCAGTCACCAGGGGATGCGGACGTTGATATTGTTAAGGCCACTGTTGAACGCCCCCGTCATTGCACCACAACGTTGGTTGGCGAGGATACAGATTTGCTAATCTTGCTCCTACACTACTCCAGAACAGATAATGAGGTCATCTATTTCCGTTCTGACGCCAACAAGCAGTCAAAAGAACACAAAATGTATAACATTACCCTGTTGAAAGAAACCTTAGGAGATGATGTTTGCAATGAGTTGCTCTTTATTCATGCCTACACGGGTTGTGATTCAACTTCAAAGATTTTTGGCATCGGAAAAAAAGATAGCTTTCCAGAAATTAGTGAAATCTTATCCTGTCATGATAGATCAAAATAGATCTCAGGAGGACATATCAGAATTGGGCAAGGACCTGATGGTTGATCTCTTTGGCGGCAAGTCTAAGGATACACTATCATCACTGCGCCATATAATTTTCACTAAGAAAGTGGCAACTGCTAAAGCATTTGTCACCCCTGAAAGGCTTCCCCCAACTTCCCCTGTAACAACATTCCATAGCCTACGTATGTACTACCAAATTATGGTGTGGATGGGCATGGCAAATGACATGAATCCCACAGATTGGGGATGGAGGGAGGAAAGCCATCAGTTGATTCCAGTCATGACTGAGAAGAACGCTGCTCCTGACGAACTTCTCAAAGTTATTCATTGTACCTGTTCAGCAGGATGCAAATCCTCCCAATGCAGCTGCAGACGTTATAGATGTCCTTGTACTGCAGTATGTGGCCCATGCCAAACTGAAAACTGTGATAATGCCAACAATACTCAAGAGATTGATATTGAGGAGGAGGATGACACTCAAAATTTAACACTCTAAAACCGATTCTGTGGACAAAAATGATTGCGTAATAGGTGATGGTATATGGTTAATGGTCATGAATTGAATTTCATAATGATGCAATAGCTCAGTGACATGCAAAGTGGTCTTAATGTGTACCTTTCCCCCCGAAAACCTGGGGATAGACACAAAGACTTTGAGTGAATAGTTGGCTATATGTGGAGGTGCCAGCGGCCATGTTGGACGCCATATCGGATTTCCAGTGTCATTCTTTATGGTCTCAATGTGTTCCTTGTCCCCGAAAACCTAAGGATAGACACCAAGATCATCACAACTGAGTTGATAGTTACAGACTTATGGCCATTCGGAGGTTTTGGCGGCCATCTTGGACGCTATGTTGAAAAAAAAACTTTTCCGGTGCTCCGATTTTGGTAAACTTTTAGTATGTTAATACATACACTAAAACCTAACAGAATCAATTGGAAAATCTTTTGTAGCAATTTGTTGAGGGTTAAACTGTATTTTGCCCTAACTATGCCGCCTCCATGCACAAATTCACATTTCCTTTGTTCGGGGAACCTGTACAACTTCAGTGGGTATGTATAGTTGAGTTAGCGTATAAAATAAGTAAACTCTGTAGTTTCACAATGGTGAAAGTAAACCCTATATTTTGAAGTAGTACTGGCTATCAGACGTCAATTTGTTCCTATTTAACACATACCCCTACTGATGGTTCAACATAAATGGTTGTTTCAATATTTGGCACAGAGAAAGAGAAATGAGGAAATCCACTGGGGCCATATAAGATTACGCAGAAATGGTTCTTTTATATGCAAACCGGCCTCGGTGGCGTCGTGGTTAGGCCATCGGTCTACAGGCTGGTAGGTACTGGGTTCGAATCCCAGTCGAGGCATGGGATTTTTAATCCAGATACCGACTCCAAATCCTGAGTGAGTGCTCCGCAAGGCTCAGTGGGTAGGTGTAAACCACTTACACCGACCAGTGATCCATAACTGGTTCAACAAAGGTCATGGTTTGTCCTATCCTGCCTGTGAGAAGCGCAAATAAAAGATCCCTTGCTGCCTGTCGTAAAAGAGTAGCCTATATGGCGACAGCGGGTTTTGTCTATAAAAAATAAAAAAATAAATTTAAAAAAATAGTGTCATAATGACCATATGTTTGACGTCCAATAGCCGATGATAAGATAAAAAAACAAAAAACAATGTGCTCTTGTGACGTCGTTAAATAAAACAAACTTGTTTTACTTTAATATGCACTTCCCCATAGTCGGACCAATACAAACCACGGCATTTGATATGGAGTCCATAGAGAGCGTTCGATGTGTCACAAAGATAGCTTTAAATAACATGACATTTTTAGGGAGAAGGTGCAACGACTGTTGAGGCCCATTTTGTAATATAAAAAATACCCATTTTGTAACATAAAAAACAAACATTCTTTAATATAAAAAATACCCATTTTGTCAAATAAAAAATACCAATTTTAAATTATTTGTTAAATCCGACACATTCTGTTATGTTTAAAAGTTGGTGCTCATTCTGTAATAAAATTGGACCCATCTTGTAATAAAATACCTATTCTGTAATAAATGTCAGATCCAGCTGTATTTCATACCCACCCCTCCCCCTTTACTGGCCTGGACGGAGGAACCGGCCGAGGCTGGCACCTGTGCTCAGGACAGGCGTGCACTACAACAGCTTATGTTTATTATAAATGTGCACGTTAAACACTCTGACCTGGCCTGACCTGACCTGATCTGACATGACCTGCAATCTATGTGTGGCTTTAGGTAAATAAAGAATTGAATTGACTATGTATAATGTTCTGACTAAATACAACGGTACAACATGCTATACTAGCTCACCACACACCCGTGTTTTGTTAATCAATATTACCCTTTTCTTTAAGATTGTCATATACTAGTATCCGAGATGGTAATATTGGTATCCTAACATTTTAATAAAATATATGAAATTCATATCCACTGAAATAAACATAGTTTGGAAATGTCTGAGATTTTTATTTTATTATTAATTTGTCTATATACAAATATGATATTATAAACAAAACAAAAATATTATAATGTAATTATTTTGTTGCAAAATAATGTAGCTGAAACGTTACAATAACTCGAAACTAAAAAACCCCACGTTAAACCTGTTACAAGTTACCTCTCTCAGACATTCAGTCGTGACACTTGCAACTATGCTGAGAGGCATAAATAACGCAATGGGTATTTCGCTGATATTTTCTTATAGAAATATTATGTCACCTATATTAGGCATGCAGATAAATAACATCTTGGTAACAACTAATTGAAAGAAGATATTGTTTAAATCGTGATTGTGTTTCATAAATGTGGCTTAAAAAAAAAAGATTAAAAAAAAAAATAACCAACAACAACACATTACTTACCACGGCATATTAAAAAAAAGGACAGAAAACACAATTTTGTTTTGCTTTTGTAGGAAGACGAGAGCAGACAATGCACACATGCAGTGTTGTTTTGTTGTGATAAACACATCAGTTTTGCTTATTGCTTTTTTTAATTTGATTTTTTGATATTACCAATATGTTATTTATCCGCATACGCAACCCAGTGTATATATGTGCGCAGTCCTGCATTTAGTCTGTCAGTTACATAAAAACAATTATTTGTACGTGGCCGAGGGCTTTGTACGTGACGCGTGGTTTGTACATGACTTTGGTTGTCTTTGAGCGATGTAGCCAACACAGCTGCTATGCCACATGCAAACTGAAACCAAATTGTAACAATGACGTTGTGTATCGATCCGTAATGTTTTAATACAATGTTAAGAGCATATTACGTTAAAGGGACATACCCTACTTTCAACATTGAAAATTAACAAACCTACAACACATTTGGATAAAGTTACAATTGAGTGAAACAAGAGTCTGTGACTTTGAAATGGTGAATTACCCTCTAAAAATAGACTAAAACTCGTACGCACGTGCGTTTTTAAAAATACGATTTTTCGTATTGCGATACGTATTGCGATATCTGCATGCGTTTTATGATACGTATTGCAATATATTTTGAAATATGTGAATGAGTGAAAATAACAGCTTGTGTGACTTATACATAGAGAATACTATATGAGTGGTAATTAGATACGTAGTATCTCAAGGAGCGGGACCTATCCCAGTGGCCAAGTGTGCGCTTGATGTACGGTCTGTCTATTTCTCGTTCCAGCCAGTGCACCACGACTGGTATATCAAATGGCCGTGGTGTGTGCTATTCTGTGGTGCAAATAAAAGATCCCTTG
>JAECMU010040627.1:0-13773 GCA_016106625.1 Dracogyra subfuscus
ACTGTCACTGTAGTGTAGACTCAAGTCTACTGCCCACAGTCTCTGATCCATCTGTATAAAACGAAGTCTTAGTTATAACATACTATTACCACTGTAGTGTAGACTCAAGTCTACTGCCCAGTCTTTGATCCATCTATGTTAATAACAAAGTCTTAGTTATAACATACATGTACTATTAACACTGTAGATCCCCCCAGATCCTCCTCTGAACACTGTAGTGTAAACTTAAGTCTATATAGCCCAGTCTCTGATATCTATCTGCATAAAACAAGTCTTAGTTATAACACACTGTAAACCAGGCCTTGACCTTAAGTTTTTTCAGTGGTAGCCCACCGGGCTACTAGGTTATAAAATCTAGTAGCCCTCAGTAAAAATTGGTAGTCCTTTAACTTGAAAAAAAAGGACAAAAAACTCAAAGTGATATATTTGTTATTTAAACGTGTTGTTTTAGAGTAATAATAATTATTATTATTATTAAACTACTGTGGAGTGATTGGACATGTCAAAACATTTGGTAGCCCAGCGGACTACCGGGGTTTGACAACTGGTAGTCCGAGTGAGAAATCGGTAGCCAAAACACCCCGGGCTACCGCTAAGGTCGAGCCCTGCTGTTAACACTAGTGTAGAGTCAAGTCTCTGATCCAAGTCTTTTTATATGTACCATCTCACAGGCAGGATAGCATTTACCAAAGCCTTTGATATACCAATGGTATGGTGCATTGACTGGAATGACAAATAGCCCAATGGACCCACTGACGGGGATTGATCCTAGATCAACCACACATCAGGTGAGCACTTTACCACTGGGCTAGTAATTAATAAGGCTATTAGCTGGGAACATTCTAACAATGGCTACAAATGGAAGACAATCTAATGAAAATAAAGCCCGACACATGTCAGCTTGTGGCTTCACACATTGTCTACACAAACGTCATCAAGTACATACACTACTCTTATCTATAACTCATTTTTAATACATATTCCCCTTCTTCCCAGTGGTTGGGGCAGATTCCAATATAAACGGATTCTGATGTAGTAATTTGTGAAAAAATAAATATAATATATTTATAAATAAATAAAATAAAATAAAAACTTAATAGAATCATTCTTACTGCCGTTCCACTGATGAAAGTGACAAAGTCGACGGTGAAGTATCCCACAATGCCTCTTGCCTTGCAAGCATCGCCGATCTTTAGACATACTTTGTTGAGGACTTCGGGGTCTACCGAGGACTGTGGGAAGGACACGCCCCAGCACGAGAACTGAGACTCCGCGTGGATCTGATCACCACAAGTGACCATGTTGACGCGGCCGCTTGGCTCGATAAGCATGTCCACGGTGAGTGTCGTGATACTCTCGGCCGGCGGACACGCCTCCACCACACCACCTGTAAAGAGATAGTATTAGTTTTACTACATCTGCTGAAGATAGATAATATCAGTTTTACTACACCTCCTTAAGATAGATAATTGTATTACACCACCTGTAGGCAGGTAATATTAGTTTTACTACACCTCCTGAAGATAGATCATATCAGTTTCATTACACCTTCAGTTGATAAATAACATTGGTTTTACTACACCTCATGTAGATAGATACTATAAATGTTTACCACATGTATATCTCCTAAAGACAGATAATATCAGTTTTATTACACCTGTAGAAATATAACATCAGTTTTACTACATCTCCTGTAAATAGATAAAATCAATATTATTACATTTGCTGTAGACAAATAATATCAATTCTAATATGCTTCTTGTAGAAAGTTACTATGGGTTTTACTATAACTTCTGTAGTGGGATATTATATTATTATATTACACCTTTTGCAGAAACAAAATCTTAATCATATTATAAAACTTTAATAAAGTCCAGACTTTAAGGTAATGCTATTTGAATGGCGTTGCCATGATGTTAAAGTCCAAACTTTATTATAGTCTAGACTTAAAGGTTTATAAGCATAGAGTCTGCAGTGGAGAGATAATATCAGTTATATTACCTCTCATAAAATATTTCATATCATATTATAAGTTTTGCATACAGAAAACATAGTTATTTTTTAATATCAGTTATATTACCTCTCATGAAATAATATCATATTATAAGTTTTGCATACAGAAAACATGGTTATTTTACAACTTGTAACATAACACTGGGGCAAGATTGGAAATAGGAAAAAAAAACTAAATCCGAAAGAATAGGTTCATTGAGGGGATTCGATCTTTTAACCAAAGCACCTTTGGTGAAAGCTTTGCCGACAGAACTAGATCCTTCCTCCCCACTAACCACCAAGTACAGAACCGTACATATAAGCTATTATACTAAACATCCCCATTTTCCCAACTAAAAAAGACCACCCCCACCAACCCACCAAATCCCCCCCACAACAACAATACCCAAACCCATCATAAAACTGATGCAGTAATATAATGTTTGCTGCCATTTACTTACCCTGACCAAGAAAAGCAGCTAAGAATTTTTCCCAAGTGGGAAATACATTTTTGTTGACTGGTTCTGCGAAATACTGTAAGACATCGCCAATCTCAGCATGGATTTTGATGTAGGCAGCTTCCTGAAAGAAAACAGTGAAACTAAGACACGTGCTGTGAAACCACCATTTTAAAAACAAGTATAAAACTGTGTAATAACTACATGTGTATGTCGACAGCATTAGTATATTACTGGCCTTGGTGATGCAATGGTTAAGCCATTGGGCATAAGACTGGTAGGTACTGGGTTCACAGTCCAATACTGGCTCATTTTAATGTCTCAATCGGTAGGTATAAGGCCACTATACCGATTTCTCTCACACAAACTTTTTTTTTTTTTTTTTTTTGGTAACGACACACTCAACACATTATATTACGGTTATATCGGCGTCGGACATATGGTTATGTCGAGAAAAAAATCCAGTGGTTAGCTGACGGGTATCGATCCTAGACCGACCGCGCATCAGGCGGGCACTGTACCACTGGGCTATGCTGCCCGCTCTCACAAACAACTAACCCACTGTCTTGATGTGTATGCCCAGGACAGTGTGCTTGAACCTTAATTGGATATAAGCACGGAAATATAAGTATAAATAAAATTAAATGAATTAGTGCATTGGCTCAACATGAACACTATGATAAGACTGATGGCGGGCCAACAATGAACGAATTAATGTTTAAGGACACCGCTGCATGAAAAATACATCAACTGTTGGATGTCAAACTATTGTAAATGCAAAAAGAAGGCCAACAATGAAGCCACTGAAAAGTCCACCACTGTTCCATGTGCAGTATGCTATCTCAGTATTTGAAATCTAAGACAAATTGAATCTAGACAATTTAAAATGTACTGCAAAAAGGCATATATGTTTTAATCTTCAAAATTAATGGCAGATACATCTGATATACTGTTCTCACTGTGCTAATAATCTTTTCTAAACAACCATGAGAGGAAAAACA
Organism: Dracogyra subfuscus; assembly: GCA_016106625.1. Classification (NCBI taxonomy): domain Eukaryota; kingdom Metazoa; phylum Mollusca; class Gastropoda; order Neomphalida; family Peltospiridae; genus Dracogyra; species Dracogyra subfuscus. The sequence continues at coordinate 3,452 of JAECMU010040627.1, forward strand.
ATGTGTGAGATGTTTGAGATCACGTGTGTGGAGAAGTCAATCAGTTAGATTATTGAATTAAGAGGTTTATTACAAAATAAAAATAATCCCTTACTTGTGCCCATTTTTTACTCCACTTCTCTCCGTATCTCTGTGACTCTTTGAGCGCCCACTTGTAGCACTTGAGGTGGTTGGTGATGTCGCAGTACGCAATCCCACGCCCGTCGAACTCCTCGTCCAGCTTGAACAGCCATCGCTGCACTCCGAGGTTTTCCGTCACCAGCTGGGCAAGACACTCGTGAAGCTGTTCATACAAACACAGGTTAGTTCTGTTGACCATTAACTTCAAGAGTTTTTTCTTCAGAGCAGACTGATCAAATAATCATCAACTATTGGTCGAGAGGTGGGGAAAACCCAATGGATCCACCAATGAGGTTCGATTGTATGACCCAAGCCACTCCTGCCACACAACCAAATCAAAGGAAGGAAGGAAGGAAATGCTTTATTTAATGACACACTCAACACATTTTATTGATGGTTATATGGCGTTGGACATATGGTTATGGACAACAAAGATATTGAGGGAGGAAACCCGCTGCCGCCACTTCATGAGCTTTTTGTTTTTCGATTAGCAACAAGGGATCTTTTATATGCACCATCCCATAGACATGATAGCACATACCACAGCCTTTGATGTTCCAGTCGTGATGAACTGGCTGGAGCGAGAAATACCCCAATGGGCCCAATAACGGGGATTGATCCCAAACAGACCGCGCACCAAGCGAGTGCTTTACCACTGTTCTATGTCTCGACCCACCAAATCAAAGAAGACAACAGTAACATTATATGGCTAAAACTGCAACATGCACCCTTTCATTCAACATCATACATAGAAACACTGCAAATTTATCTTTTTCATCTTTATCTTTTTCAACCCTTTATCCTTAAAATAAAATGAGGGGACCAACCCCTACAGTTGCCCACGGCAATCGACAATGCCGTGGAGATTGCCATGGAGGTTTTAATTATCCACAGAACCTTTTTGCCTTGGACTATATTCAGGCTTTTTTTTCAACGGCATGTTTTTTTTGTGCTATGGACATCTCCTTAATTGCAGGGGTTGGGGGTCATGCTGTTAGTTTTAGATATAATATAACATGAGCATCTTTAAATAACCTAGTTCTGCACTAAAGTTGTGTCCTAATTTTGAGGTTCCCCTGTACATGGTTTAAAATGTCATTATAGTATACTCCTTCCAAACTCAGATCCATCAAAAATAAATAACATGTACGTGTATGTCTATCATTTCCATAAACAAAATATTTAAAAAAACGCTCTTCATATAATGACGTATGGAATTGTCTACACTGCCACTTACTCACCCCACCCATCTTAAACCCTAAATGCAATACTCTCCTGGGAGGGAGGAGGCATGCCAACCCCTGCACTAGACTTTTGGGGCTCAAAGCAAGAATATATTGGTTTACACCCTCACCCCACCCCAACACATACCTATACCTGTCCTAGACTGTAAATGTCGTACTCTCTTCTGGGGTCATGCCACTCCTGTGCTGGCAAAGATTCCTTAACACCCCAACTTGGTAGAATACAGACAAGCTACCTCGGTCTCAGAGGAAAGAATAAATATATTTTATTACACACACCCCTTCCCAAACCCTTACCTGTCCTAGACTGTAAATATCGTACTCTCCTGGAGGCATGCCCACCCCCGCACTGGCAAAGACTCGTTTACAGCCGGACTTGGTGGAGTACAGACGGGCTATCTCGGGCTCCGGTGCTAGGATTGGAACCTCTAGATAGTCAGCAACTGCGAGATCATCCTTGTGTGGCACCGTGGTGACGATGTAGGCATCACGACCCCGGATCATCAGCTTGATCCTCCTCAGCGTCTGTGGACTGTACTTCAGTAGAGTCGCAAGGCACATGCGGTGGGTCTGTAAAATACATATTATAGTGTTTTCAATAAATAATTTGGCAAGGCATGGTAGACTAATCACTTTTTTTTGGTTATCATTTTCAACCTTTTCAGGACCCATATGTTTTTGTTTAATTAAAGACAAAACATTTATTGAAATAAAAATAAATGTTAAGTACATGTAATGTTCTTGCTTTAATAAACGAATGGCAAAATATATAACAGGGATATTTAATGAATTAATAATACACTTTCCAAGTGTTTTAGATATTTAGATATTTAAATGCAGTTTTAGAATGAATTATTGAAAAAAGCTTGTTTAATTTCAGGGCAGCAAGGCAAAATGGCATTAGACTATTGAGGCATAGTGCCACACCATGCTAAAACTAGCTAGGGAAAACACTAACATAATACAGGCTCCTGAGAATTTTTTTATTTCATAACCAATGTAAGGAAGGAAGGAAATTATTTATTTAACGATGCACTCAACACAATTTATTTACAGTTATATGGCATCAGACATATGGTTAAGGACCACACAGATTGAGAGAGGAGACCCGCTGTCGCCACTTCATAGGCTACTCTTTTCAATTAGCAGAAAATGATTTTTTATATGCATCATCCCAAAGACAGGATGGTATATACCACGGCCTTTGTTACACCAGTTGTAGAGCACTGGCTAGAGTGAGAAATAACTTAATGGGTCCACTGACAGGGATCGATCCTAGACCGACCACGCATCAAGAGAATGATTTACCACTGGGCTACATCCCACCCCAACCAGTTTCGAAAATAAAAATGTTTTAGATAATATTGCTATGCAAGTTTCAGATATTGCTATATAACTGTAAAGTTATTGACCAACAGTTAACTAGGTCTATCCACAATATTTAATATCTTTCTAATAGATCTAGATAATTTTAAATCTCGGTCGAGGAAGAGTTAAATACTAAGCAGATAGCAATCAAAACTTTGAAAACAAAATGTTACCTTGAGTACAGCAAAGTTAAAGTCTGTTTGTTTTGTTTTAATGACACCACTGAAGCACACTGATTAATTAATCATCGGCTATTGGATGTCAAACATTTATTAATTCTGACTCGTAATCAGAGGAAACCAGCTACATTTTTTCTAATGCAGTATGGGATTTTTTATATGCACTTTCCCACAGTCAGGAAAGTATATACCACGACCTATGACCAGTTGTGGTGCACTGGTTGGAACGGGGGAAAACCCCAATCAGTTAAATGGATCCACCGAGGTGGTTCGATCCTGCGACACAAGCACATCAGGAGAGCACTCAACCGACAGAGCTAAATCCCACCCCATTTAAAGTTAAAGTTGGTCTAACGACAATCGGGCAACTTACTGGAAAACTCTTGATGGCTTCCGGGACGACGATCTTAAATCTGTCCTCCATGTTACACTGGTCATCAACCTTTCCACTCTCGACAGCCGCCTTCAATCCGAGGAGTTTCGAGTAGTACTGAAGAGTCTCGTCGCTCAGCGGAACAGGGGAGACAAATATCACATCCACATTGGGATCTGTGCAAGGAATAATGGAAACCATGACAACAAGTTACGTGACACAAAGAGACATTTTAAAAATAGCAACATTTTATAATGAAAACACTTTTACTATGTACACCCTACGTGGGTTTTGTTTTTAAATCAGCTTATTTTGTTGTTTTAAATGTGGTGTGGTTCCTAACATTATCCACATCCTCCCCTCTCCCAGATGTGTCCATTTTATTAAAAAATTAAAATATCGGTGTACAAACCTCTGATATCACAAAGTCGAGCCATCTGCGTGTTTTGTTGGATGCCAAAATCATTAATACTGTCTCGGATCTTCTGTGCCAGACCCAGCGATGGGATGTGAATAACAACTCGCTTAGACGTCTTGATTCTGTCCCAGGACGCAGCAAATTTCTAAAATTACAAAGTCCACTGCTTAATTGTAGGTGTCCATGGGAAAAACACCACCATTGGTCTCCAGGATAATATTATGTTCAAATGGCGATCACAATATGTCTTAAGTTTGACAGCAATGACTTAAAACAGAAGATTAAATCCTCATGTATAAATAGTTCTAAAAGCATCTGAAGAGTTTATTTCCAAAATGCAATCCACACCAATTTCCAGATTTTTAAATAAGCCGTGAAAGGATTCTGATTTTGGTACAGTAAATTTTCCATCAAAATGTGATCCATTTCCACTGAACAGGATATTAAAAAGTGCTTTGTATGATACAGTAAAACCTGTATAGACTGGACCCTGATCTAAATGGAATTCTGCCAAAACTGGACAAGTTTCATGGTCCCAAATTGTCGAGATTCTAAAATATGACTTTCTAAATACCAGATCCTGTCTCAATAAGATAAATATATGGATATATGTGGGGTTTTTACTTTCAACATAAAGGGATATATCATGTTTTAGAAATGACCTCTTAATTTATAAAATAGCAATCTTTGCTGTGACCACAACACATCAATCTTGAATATTAAAATAAATATACATTGACCTTTAATTTGATCATAAAAGAGCGACTTTGAATATTTAATCATAAAACAGTTGTTTCATTCACACATTACTTACACAAGTCAAGATTTACGTAACCTATTTTTTGTACTCTCATAAACTTTTGTCAGAACACGATGAAACATCATATGAGATCTCAACTGTCTGAAGTCTGATGCTGGATCGAACTGAGACAGACAGGTAAGAAATTTTTATGAAAAATATATTATACCTTTGCTCTGAATTTGAAGTTTTCCAACTGGTCTGCTCGACTTCGGATCAGCTGGTGTCGAACTTTGACCATCTTAATGTGCATGATCCACGATATTGCGATGACTCCAGCCGCCCACTTGTGTTTCCGGTACTCGAGATATGCGGTTCGGTCGCAGTACATTCGCCAAGTCGACTGAATTGTTGTGGCGGCCAGATCTGGACCATTCATACCAAGAAATTTACGACCCTAAAAGTAAAAAAACCCAAACATATTATCGTCAGGGCTCAATCTAGGTCTAAATTTTAGGGAGAAGTGACTTCTCCCTCCAGACCTTGAGAGGGAGAAGTTTTTCAACCAGAGGGAGGCTTGAAATAAATTCATTTCTATTTTTTACAGTAATAAACAACAACCAGCTTATCAAAAACATGTTTGCGGCTAAGTAATCATTATAATATGTATGTATGTATGCCCACAAATGACTGTCAGGTCAGATGTCGGGAATTAACGTGCTTATATCAATTTAATGTTCAAGCACGCTCGTTGCGAGCACGATTTCTGATCATTATAATAATTTACTTGTGTTTTTATGTTAAATCGCGTAAAGCCCCTTTTTGCAGACACTGATTACGAGTTATTACTGTTTATACTTCAAAGAAACAAACTGTCTGGATGAAATGATCCTAAATACCAATTTACAGTGCATGTGATTGCAGGTACATTCTTTTATTTTCCTTTGTATTATCTTGTAAGACCGAGATAATTAATCCTTAATTACGCGTGTCGCAATCTCCAAATTCCTGCATGGTCAGTCACCCATGAACGCTTGTCGCCAAGCATGTGGCTTCTGTTTTTACAAGGCCACTTTGATGTCACTACAGACACACGGTCAGGGCGAAGTCTGCGAGATCAAGGCGAAGTTTGGGCTCACTTCGCCTGGTCGCGTGAGCCCTGTATATATATTGTACAAATGTCCCATTTGGAAGAAAAGATTGGATGTCAAACTTATTAAATATAATCATAGCTCTTTAGTTTTCAGTTGTGTTAGTCTTAAATGTGGATAAAATAAAGTGTGTACATGTAACTAACTTCTGCTATTAAGAAAATTATTAATTATGCTTAGGACATGACTTTTTGTAAATTTGTCCCTGAAAGAGAATATAAAATTTTAGAAAATCATGTATCACAGTGAAGCAATTTTATACTAAATGTGTGACTGTTATACATCAATAAATTCCCCCCAAAATTACAAACAATTCTTATATAGTGAAACCCCTCTAAACAGGACATGCTTGGGACCAAGACAACTGTATGGTCTTCAGAGGATCTGGTTTAGAGATGTTAAGTTATGTACTGGTTTTGAAAAAGCCACTCTGTAAAATGTCCGGTTTTGAGGGAGTTTCGGTTTACAGAGATCTTGAGAGGTTTCACCATAATTACAAAGAACACAACTAATTAATATATTTACAGTAATTAAAAATACACATAAATAAAGAATAACTAGTTAATGACGTCGGATATCTGCTTTATCCTGTGATGGTAAAAATTGAAAATTCTGTAAGGCTCTACCAACCGGAATTTCTCATTCTACCTGAACAGGATAAAGCAGATATCTGACATCATTAACTAGTTATTATCTTTATCCTGCACACCATAAAAATTAAGCTACTATTTGTGTTATTTCAGCCACATTGTACGATGACCTAGAGGTCAAATGAGCAATTGTTTTAATGTATATATGCGTGTGATGTCACATCATCATATTCTGTCAAAAGAAACATTGGTTTCAGGATAAATCAGTTTTTAGCATCCTTTCTATGACCTTTTGATGTACATTTGTAATCTATTTGTTATATTGACATAATTTTCTGAGATTTATCGAAGAACAATATTAGTTTTTTTTTTACTGATGTTGCTCAATCAGAATAGAACAAATCAAATAACAGCGAAAAGATTGTAAAATAATATTTAAAAAAAATTTGAATTAAAAAATTAAAATAATAATAATAATAATTAAAGAACAACCCTACCCCCCCCTCCAAAAAAACCCAGACGATTCACCCAGTATTGTTACTCACTGGTTTTGTTACCATGGCCTCGACATCTTCGCGGTTCACAATCACACACAGAAGGTGTTCTATGGTGGGTGGCCGCTCCAGCTCAAACTCCATCGACAGATCTGCTAACCTGAACAAATAGATCAAATTCATCCACTAGCTAGACTGGTATCAAAACACCAGCATGCTATCATTTTGAATTCCACAGCAATGTAGAGCACAAAGATTTGAAATCTATCGCTTGAAATTTGGGTCATCATGCAATGACAAACCAAAAATAACAAAGTAACTACCATGTAATGATAAAAGGATAGGATAGGAAATGTTTTATTCAACATCGCACTCAACACATTTTTTATTTACGATTATATGACGTTGGACGTAGGGTTAAGGACCATACATATATTGAGAAAGGAAACCTGCTGTCGCCATTTCATGGGCTACTCTTTTCAATTAGCAGCAAGGGATCTTTTATATGCACCATCCCACTGACAGTATAACACATACCACAACCTTTAATATACCAGTTGTGGTGCGCTGGTTGAAACGAGAAATAGCCCAATGGGCCCACCGACAGGGATCGATCCCAGACCAACCGTGTCTCCCAGCCCTAGTAATGATAAAAATGCTGTTATTTAAAGCATGATCCACTTGCAGCAGCTTATTGTGGCTGCACTGCTGATTTTTATTGCAAATTTTGAGGGTTAAAAATCCTGTGCAATCAAAATACCAGTTACATTGTGGGTTTTCTTTTGATCAGAGATCATTGACTACATGTATTTGGGCGGGCAGCATAGCCCAGTGGTACAGTGCCCACCTGATGCGTGGTCGGTCTAGGATCGATCCCCGTCAGCTAACCACTGGGTGTTTTTTTCGACATAACCATATGTCCGATGCCGATATAACTGTAATTATAATGTGTTGAGTGCATCGTTAAAAAACCCCAAAACAAAACCAACCAACAACAAACATGTATTTGGCTAAATGCATTACATCTGGTAATTATTTAAGTATTATCTGTTATTTCTTTTGAATTCATCGGGGTATGAACAAAAAATAAAATATCAGCAAACTTTGTCAATCAGCGAAGCCATTCTCACATAAGTTTGCAATTTTGTTGTTGTTGTCCATACCCAGATGAACGTAAAAGAAATAACACACAATACTTTTAATTAAATTTGAATCATACTTGCTAATAATAACATTAAAACTTCATACTTTGTTCTGAATTACTTTTAGTCCATAAACAATAAAGTTCAATAAGACAACTTACCCTGATTTTGTAATTTTTACATTCATCGAGAATTGAACAAACTCCCATTGCTACATGTATGTCTGGATCAATGGGATGACGATATGTTATAATGAATGTAACGGACATTTAATTAAATATTTTTTAACTCATCTATTAGAAAACAAAAAATCATATTTGGCAAACAGACTACTAACTGTACCTGTATTTTCTCGAATTCTGATTATGTAAAACATAAATTAAAGTGAAAGGAAAATATTGTTAGCCACGAGCCAGAAAATTATCTAAGTAGCTTTTATAAGATGTGAAAATTATAGGTTGGCATGTGCTGCACAGCGGAGATAAAAAATACTACATGAGTTTCTGTTTGAAAGAAAGAAAGAAAGAAAGAAAGAAATGTTTTATTTAACAATGCACTCAACACATTTTATTTACTGTTATATGGCGTCAAAAATATGGTTACGGACCACACAGATTTTGAGAGGAAACCCGCTGTCGCCACTTCATGGGCTACTCTTTCTGATTGGCAGAAAGGGATCTTTTATTGGGCTTTCCCACAGGCAGGATAGCATAAACCATGGCCTTTGTTGAACCAGTTATGGATCAGTGCAAGTGGTTTACACCTACCCATTGAGCCTTGCGGAGCACTCACTCAGGATTTGGAGTCAGTATCTGGATTAAAAATCCCATGCCTCGACTGGGATCCGAACCCAGTACCTACCAGCCTGTTGTCCAATAGCTTAAGCACGACGCCATCGAGGCCGGTAAAGTTTCTGCTTGATACCATTTATCTTACAATGAGTTGTTTAAAAACGTATCCAATGACTGAAAGCGAGATAAGATGAGTAAAACAACTTTGTACTTACTTATCTCCATTTACAAAGGCAATTGGTACAGAGTATCTTGTCAACATTCTCTCCAAATGTTTCAGTGTTGTTACAATACTAGAACAAAATAAAAATTAAAAATTAAATAAAAATTCATATTGTGCATCCCTTCAAGAAAAAGGAATTGGTAAAAAACAACAAACCACTTTAGGACTACAATAAACAACAAAATAAAATATTATAAAACATGTAAATTGAAAAAAAAAAAAACAATTGAATTAATGCATTCAAAACATTCCCACTTCTTCTTCCCATACAGTGCACAATTGTGGGATACAAAAATGACTGTGCCATAAGAATCCTGTATTTGGAGATATAATGAACCAGATACCAATACACCTGAGAGAGAGAGAGACATAGAGAGAGAGAGAGAGAGAGAGAGAGAGAGAGAGAGAGAGAGAGAGAGAGAGGGAGAGAGAGAGGGAGGAAGGGAGAGAGAGGGAGGAAGGGAGGGAGGGATGCAGGCAGACAGGCAGGCAGAGAGGGGGAGCAAGGGAGGGAGGGTAGGAAGGGAGTGAGGGACAGAGGGAGAGGGAGGAACATAAATAGAAAGAAAGGGAGATGGAGGGAAAGAGAGAGAAAAATAGAGGGGGAGAGAGAGAAAGAGAGAGAGAGAGAGAGAGAGAGAGAGAGGGGGGAAAAGAGAGAGGGAGGGAAGGAGAAAGGGAGGGAGGTGGAAGGAGGAAGAAAGCTAGAAAGAAAGGGAGAGGGAGGGAAGAGAGAGAGGAAGAGAGTGAGAAAGAAAGAGAGAGAAAAACAGAGGGAGGGAGTGTGTGTGTACAGCCCTTGAAATTTGTGACGGCAATCAGCAATGCCGTTGCAAAAGCTATCATAAAATTGACTTGCGACAGCATTTCATTGCTGTCGCAAATCTGAGAGTGGTGAAAAGTCTGTAGGCATTTTTCTCTGAACTGTCCAATTACATATCCCAGAAAAAAGCATTTATAATCGAGTGTTGCCCAATGTTTTCAATTTAATATAAATAGGTTTATTCCAGTATAGAAGCTTATGAAAGTAAAGTTGAGATATCATGTTTTAGCGTATTATTACTGCAGTGGGTCATATATGAATAATTTTGACAACATTAATCTTTTCTTTACAATTGCCACCATAGTGCCATTGCAAAACTGACTTACGACGGTACTTAACTGCCGTAGCAAACTTTTCCGAATTTCAAATTTGTTTGTTTGTTTGTTTGTTTAACGATGCACTCAACACATTATAATTACGGTTATATCGGCGTCGGACATATGGTTATGTCGAGAAAAAACCCAGTGGTTAGCTGACGGGGATCGATCCTAGACTGACCGCACATCAGGCGGGCACTGTACCACTGGGCTATGCTGCCCGCCCGAATTTCAAGGGCTGGTGTATGTGTGTTTGTAGGTTTGTGCGAGTGTGGCACCCCAGCACCCTCCCACCAGATCCATGCCCGAGATCCCCAAGTGTACCCACCTGCCCCAGGTGAGACAGTAGT
>JAECMU010040637.1:6090-18361 GCA_016106625.1 Dracogyra subfuscus
TATCGGGGGGGGGGGAGAGAAACACCGTGGAAAACATCGAATATAGACAACAGCTAAAAAAAAGTGCCGTGGAAAAATTTAAAAATCCAATCTTCACAGCATTGCCGATTGCTGCAATTGCTGGAGTTGTGCCAATGATTATTTTTTTAATATATGTAATGCAATGTTTGGATGTGCATGTTACACTTAATAACTACACTAACCAGTCTATATACTATAATAATGAATAATTAATACCCAATGTTATAGCAAATCATTGACATTAGATACAAACTTAAGAATGCATATTAGTAAAAGTGTTTTATATTAAATTCAGTCAGTTATTTAAAGCACTAACAAATTATCCAAAATATCTAACAAATTTCAAGTTTTCAAGTTTTAATAACCGATTTAATCCAGCCTGCAAACTGGGCCCGTGCTTATAAAACTTAAAGTCTAGACTTTAATAAAGTCCAGACTTTAACGTAATGCTATTTGAATGGCGTTGCCATGACTTTAAGGTTTAAAAGCGCTGGGCCTGGTAGTAATATTTCTAAAATAATATTTAGTTGTTTTAATTGTTGATGGTTTGTGTTCTTTTTGAAGTTTTTGCTAACTTTAATTTTTCATATATTTTGTATTATATGCATTTTTATTGATGAGTTATTGAATGTCTTTTTCTTTAATGTTTTTTTCTTTATAATGTCTTTTTCTTTATAATGCCTTCTATTATTATTGTTATCTTTATGTACTTGCGGGTTAATGTTTTTGTGGTACTTTTCATTTTAATGTTTGGGTGTAATAACAGCGCAGCGGTTGGTCGTAAACAGCTGACAAATCTGATAATCAAGTGATGTTAAATTTCCCCCACTGGCAAATCATGTTCACCTGCGGTTCATAGCACTCGATGTTGTTCTGCCTCGCTGATTTCATTACACGTTTTATTATCTGTTTACAAATACGATATACAAGCGGCGCTAGAGTGATACATTATCTGTTACAACTTTATAGAATTTCATTCAGGCATAAGAATGCAATGACTATCTGCGTTGTATATTCTGGCATGCTTCGATAAGTGTGCCGGGCACGTGGCGGGTACTCAAGACGAAAAACTGTGGACAAAACAACTCTCCAAGTTAACGAAGCGTCTGAATGTCGATTTGTGGACAGTTGTGCAGCCAACACAATAAGCGTTTACAAAACGGAACGCCGTGGAATCAGGCTATTTTCTCTTTGATATTCTCTGAAAATATTTGTCAAGCAAACAGCCTATGAATCGCAAACGCTGGCGACAAAGGTTGATGTATTAATGGGCACACAGACACTTCTGGCGCATCGTCTGCTTGCGCGCGCGTGTGCTCTACCCCCAAATTACAGCCCCGGACACGGAGCGGACCTGATGAGGAGATAACTGGAGGGCAGTGCCGGTTTGACTGCCAGGTCCACTGTGTCACAGTCGTGGCTCCGAATGGCCGTACCGTTATGAGGTGTCTTCCGTCGGAGGTGCAATACCATTGTTGTTCGAGATTAATCGATACTGGGGGTCATGAATATTAAATAATAAGCTCACGTGACTTCCAAGACCACGATAGCACGAGTGGTTGGACGACCGAAAACGGCTTGACACCGGCTATTAAGAATTGAGTTCTCGTTGAAAATTCAAAATTGTAATCTAGCGACAAGGAAAAAGTCGGAAAAACTTCGAGATTTGTCTCGGCTGTTTGTGAAGCAGTATGACAAGCCCCGACGTCTGCTCGCAGCGCTCCGGACATACTTCGAGCGCGCCGCCGCTCAGTCCGCCCGCCTCCCTCGCCGACATGATTAGCAGAAATAAGTTTCTCGAAGGTAATGTCTTTTAATTTACTCAGTTGTTGTGGCTTTATTGAGCGTTCCTATCCAACTAGTTAGACTATTATTAAAATTTGCATTATTGGAATAGAGACGAATTAATGAGCGACGCGGGTGTGTTTTGAATTGAAGGCGCGGCAAAACCTATTACGCTGATTGTTTCCATGTAATTACTTTCAAGTGCAAACAGTCAAATAATATTTTGTATTAAAAGTTCATGAAGCAAGAAGATTTGATTTGCGGAATTGTCGACCTCATTTATTTTACTGATTTGATCTGGGACCTCAAATTCAATATTAGTCCCAGAGTTGTCGCAGTCGGAAATGATACCTTCCATCTATTACCATAAATCTGAGGTCTTGTCGATTTCATTAGATTTGGACAACTTGTAAAATTATGGCTGTGTTGTGGTTTGGGGCTAGATGATGAGTTTGGAGATGTTTTAATAGCGACTTCAAATAGGTTTGAAGATGTCCACCTGGATTTCCAAAACCGTCATACTTAGGGGCTACTTTGGGTCCTTTCTGTGAGTTACTATTTTACTATAACAACATCGACTTCAACTATTGTTACTACTACTATTACTACTACTACTACTACTACTACTACTACTACTACTACTACTACTACTACTACTACTACTACTACTATTGCTACTACTACTATTGCTGTTACTACTACCATTACTACTACTATTGTTATTACTACTACAACTAATATTGTTGTTACTACTACTTCAACTTCTACTAGTTACTTACTTCTACAACCACTACCAACACTACTACTATTACTACTACTACTATATTATTATATATTTATATATTTACTTATATGATTATTGCTGTTGTATTACTAATACACACATGTGGTTATTAAATACATATGAACTACCTGGTAAACATAACGGTAAAATTAGACTTTATTATCATAGTACTAATTACTGCTTTTATCTACTACTGTCTGTCTACAAGTAAAATCGTTTCTATGGGTAGTATGACTAGCAAACTAATAAACTATAATAAATACCTTACTATACCTTACTACAGAGGAGAAAGACATTTCTTAAAATATAGAATATGACATTTTATTAAAATGTAAGGATATCTAATAACGATTATTATACTTAGCTAATTTAATAATAGTAACAACAAACCCCAGCATCAATAACATAATAATAATAATAATAATAATAATAATAATAATAATTATTATTATTATTATTATTATTAACATATGGAATACTTGGCCGCGTGGAGTACAGAATTGAAACCAAGTATTTTGTTTTTGTTGATATTTGAATATGAATGAACATTTTACTTACTGTTGAAAGCCGATTTTTTTAAGATTGAAAATTAAAGTAATATTGTTTACTAAACGAAACATTAGGTTTGGTCTATCGTTATACATATACTAATATTTTATAGCAATCGAGAAATATTCAAACAAACTCAACTCCACTGATGGTCGTCTGCTCTGAAGTCAAATGGTTCCAGTCTGTTTTGCGTTTCTTATTTAGTGTACATTTTCAGACTTGGTTATTCTGATATTCTACATTTTACTTACAATAACTTACATTACAATGACTTTCCATGTATCGTTATCATCAATACACATTCCTTGTGACAAAAAAAACTTGAGAAATTTGAGTATGTCAAGTTTAACACCACAGTGTGTATGTATTATAAGAAAAAGATATCTTTAGAAAACACAAATACAACCATACTTATTGATTTCTAAAACTTATTTTATTTATTTGTTTGTTTATTTATTCAGGAGAGCGGCATTTATTTATTTATTTATTTATTTATTTATTTAATTTTATTTATTCACGAAAGCGGTATTCAGTATGCAACATTCTTACAAAATTCCTTGTTCGTGATTCTAATTTGATAAAACTAAACAACTTTTCTTTATTTGAAATGTTTCTGTATGGGGCACGGTGTCTCGTGATATTTACTGAAGTGTCTTTCTAGTCTTCTGTTTTGCGACACGTCAGTTATGACCATTCTCTTGTTGAAAATAACGCATTGTGATTTTTAACAAAATATATTAACTATGAATTTCATAGCAGGTTTTCTTTCTACATAATAATACTGTAAATTTAAATTTTAAATTAGATTTTTAAAAACAGCATTAAAAAAAATAATAAAGAGAAGAAACACTAAGAAGACGATCTGCAGAAGTAGATAAGAAAAGAAAAACTCGGCTTATAAAATCGATGAAAAAATCATTTAATCTGCGAGGTTGTGATCACCAAATCGTATAAAGAGCTTAATATTAAGTCCGTCCCGCTACCTGCTGGACAGGTGGGCAGGTGCGAACTACCGTTAGCTGGGATTGTCCGCTATTCACTTTCATGTTCGGCGCCTCAGGTAAATTTACGAGGGTTTTACACCTGTGTAATCCGCCATGCGTGCAAGGTGCACACGGGCCAACATCTGGTATGCCACGAACACGTGTACCAGTAGTAATAATTGCATTTTAGAATTCAAAATCTAACTGTCTTTTGAGGAAGTTATTCAATGAATTAAGAATTGTATGAAGATATTATTTATTACTGCAGAGCATTAAGAGCTCGTCACACACACGTTAACACGCGACCAGAAAACACGGATTTCTTTTAACTTTAAACCTTAAGAACAGCATGACATTGAGCAAAGGAGAACGAAAATAATAATAATAATAATAATAATAATAATAATAATAATAATAATATCATCCTATTATTATTAACACATTTTGTTTGTATAACTTTCTAGACGAATAAATTAATGATAATTAATGAATTTTTAAAATGCGTTGTATAACTGTTTTTATTTTGGAATGATGAAATAAACTTATCCATTAATACAATACTACAGGATAAAGAAATAAGAATACAACATTATTTAATATTCTTGAACGTTTTTTACATAAGGAGTTAAGAATATTAATTTATACAATGTTCCCAATTAAATATTCTATTTTTAAATTGATATTAAGATATTCAAATTTGTAATGAAAAAATTGTTATTATGCCGTTTGCTTATAAAAATGTATAATATAAAAATGTATATCGATATCGACAGACAAAGCAAGCGCAGATCATAGAGAAATTAAAAGTTATACTATTTATAAAAAACACAAGCAGGCCACGTGTAAATAAAACCATAATTATGACGCTTATCATAATAATGATTTGTGAACGATTCACTAAGACAATCATATGAAATACGAGCCAGTTATCAGCAACTGAAATAAATATATAGATGACAGAAATTTTACAATATTTACAAACCTATCTGAATATAAATTATTTTTGATATAATGTTTCTCTTTAGAATAAAAAAAAAGGTATAATAAAATGGCATGACAACTTTGTTTTTATGCGAATGAGTGTGGGGCCAGTGAACTATACTTCAGTTCTAAACACATCAAAGATACCCACGCGCCCGATGTCACTTCCGGCAGTGGCAGACGACTACGACGGTGACAGACAACACGAAGTCGTAGAAAGTGACGATATTTCTCTCAGTAACCATGGAAATTAAAAACTGAAACCTTACTACATACAAAATGTGAGAACACACGGAAACCTTACTCCGTCTAGGCTATTGTGCTAAATTGTCGTCCGCAGGCTGCCGCCCGTGGGAGGTTTCTGCGCGGCGATCAAAAGCCACCGTTAGTGGGTTTCAACGGTTAAAATCCGACTAAATTCAGCCGAGGACTTTTAAGTGAGGTAATAGGATTCGAAGGGATCCCAACTGACAGTAGCTTGAGCCAATCGGTTCTAATTTTACGTTAAATCGTATCAATGTCGACGAATACTCCAGACACCACACTCGCTTAGTCCGGAACATTCGCTGCGTTTTGTCCACACACATCCACATGGCTTCCGGATTATATTTTGGATTCCATTTGGAAGATAAATATCTAGAAAACATTAAATTGAATATACTGCTCCCTATTTCAAAATGTAAAACATAATTAGATTACACTTCAGTTCTTTCGAAAGTGAATTCATATACACATTTTTATTAATCATACCAATTATTGTCACTAAACTACACAATATACGTTTATCTATATATTATTTCATAAACCAAATTACTGTCATTTTTGTAGTCATTAAATGCTTGAAAAGTAGGTATTCGAAATATCTTTTACAGTTTTATGTTTGTTTTAAATTATTATTATTATTAAAATAAAATATTAGATTAATTTCATTTGTAATTTATATCTGGGTGAAAATACTTTAAATTTGAGATAATTGACATTAAAAACATTTAGACAGTAATTTAAAACAGAATGTAATTGTGAACTGTAGAAAAAGTGGATATTCGAACGTTGCTCAAAGTCATACACTTCTAGCAGATGGTAAGCACGTGTGTGTATGAATATGTAGCAAGTCGTTATTTCCACTCCCATCGCAGCGACACATTTCTCTTGTCGATGCTGCCGTCAACCGCCATCAAGGAAAGTGCGCACGTGCCGGGGACTCCGCCTCGCGCCGTGCACGCGCTCGTCACACCGAAGTGGATTACACGACGTAATGCAGGTATTTCACAAAGAATGTAAACAAACGTCCCCCACCGGCTACCGTTAGGGAAGGACTCAACGAGGAATCGGTGTGCACGTCCCAACCAATCAAAGGGGTGGGCAGTGGGTCGGAGGGGAGTAAGTGTGAAATGAGTTTGTGTCACACGACATCGCCCGTGTCGGCTGACAGACGACACATTACGGCGAACAACGTCCTCGGCACGGTCCGCTGGTGACGACACATCTGTCGACAGTTGCTCGTAACGGCCAGGACAATGGACGAAAATAAATGTTAGAGAAATGTGAAAACCTCTATAGAGGTAGTGTTTTTATACAGAGTGCATTGATTCCCCATAACGCGCGTGAGGTATAGGAGACTACTGCAGCACCTCGTTGGAAATGTATACAGACACACCATCACCGTACGGAGAGGACGTATTTGGTAAGAATAACGTATTCTAATGCATCCTGTTTTAAAAAACAAACAAAATCAAACAAGAATTTACACTAAGAATTGTTGACATTTGAATTATTACTCGACCATCACGATACGTGTACTATTAATTTTAGAGTAATATGAATTTTTACATTAATATTATGTTTGTTTTATGTTTCGTCATGGATATTATAGGTACGTTAATGCATAAATAGAGAATTCGTCGCGTGTGTTTTTAATGTGTAAACTATCAACCAAGTGTTTGGTAGTCGATGTTTACGATTAACTATACGGGGTTGATATTTTACACATTAAAAAACCCCACGAGTAAATAATTCTATATATTCTATAATACTTGTAAAATAACATTTTAATTCAATATTTAATAAACCACAGTTCTAAAGTCACATACATCGGTAATATGACTTTGAAACTTTTGAAACTTTTATTGTGTACACTCAGGCCGTCAGTCGACAACATATGAGGAATTTTTACAATGGATATTTACAGTGACAAGATGACAACAGGAGTTCTCCTTACAATATACCAAATAATATTCAGAATTATTATATAAATGTACAAGAATATAAAAGGATACAGATATTGACATAATTAGTCTGAAACAATAATATATAATATCGATTATTAATTTACATATTTTTTAGTATTTCGTGATATTGGAGATGTAAATCTATGGTTTACTAAATGTTATCATGACGTCATCACGATTAGCACAAATATAGTTTGACTTGACGCATTTTAACATCTTTTCGAAACGTTACCATCTGGAATCCAGGTCTTATTGGCTTGTAAACAAATTAATCATTGACAGCAAAAACAAAATGTTATCCGGGTTAATAATGCAAAATATCAAATGGAGTTTAGGTAAGTTATGTGATAAATATGTATATAGAACAAATAAAAAACAAAACACAACAACAAAACACATTGTAACATTGTGGAATTTCTGTATGTTATATTGTTCTAGATATATTGTCAAACTAAACTTTAAAATGTAGTTTGTATTTTATTGTGTCGTACATTATGATGCTAATAACCACAAACTATTTGATTATTTTGTTGCATAAGATATTGCAAATATTATATCACAAATTTTACAGTATCCACTTTCAGAAATCGTCGTAAGATTGCACTGTCATATTCTTCTATAGAGAAATAACACACACACGTACACACACACATACACACACACGTACACACTCACACACACACACACACACACACACACACACACACACACACACACACACACACGAACAGTATAAAACAGCTTAACATTTATACCAAACCGTTTGTAAGAAGCAGTGGTTATTAGTTTAAGGATATAGCTTTATGAACGAAAGCGCACAATCCTAGTTAATGCTATTCCCCACATCAATTTGATAGTGTGCGTAGGGTGACAGTCTAATAATTTGTTTTAATATATTAGTAAAATATAATTATGTTAGTTAACTACAGTAAAACATTTATTCAGATTACTTTGAAACACATTGGTGCATGCGCTCAGTATGTTGAAGATTTGGAACATTTTCTACAACAGAGAACGTCAGATATACTTTACAAGAAAATAGTTAAAGTCTGACAGCAATCACACATTGGTTTGCTGAAAGCAAACATTTTGACGGATAAAACCGTTCACCTTTTTAATATTCGTTTTTCTGTTTTCTTTGGCTGTAATATACTGTTATATATTTATACTTGGGTTACAAACGTAATTGTTACATTTATTTGTTTTTATTTATTTGTGTATATTTATTTGTATTATTATATTATATTATATTATATTATATTATATATTATATTATTATAATTTATTATAATTTATCTTTTCCCTTTTTATTTATTTGTATTTTTCATTCTTCTATTAATTTGACCAACTGTATAGTATTTCAATTGTATAGGCTACGTCTGTTGATCAATTTTAATTTTAAAATTATAACATAAATATATATATGTATAGGTACCAACTGCCTTGTACAGAAATGAAAGACATTGTTTTTTTAACACGTCATTACAGTTTAATCTACATCTGTTTGCGGTAACAGATACTGAAACCCTTCGATCTGAAGTGTACTAAAATATAATTTTGTATACAATGACGAGTGGTTAAATTACTGCACAAACAATTAAAAAAAAACTAAACTCAAAACCGACCGACAAAACACTGGGTGACGGAGGTTTAGCAAATACAGATTGCATCTCTCTCTCTCTCTCTCTCTCTCTCTCTCTCTCTCTCTCTCTCTCTCTCTCTCTCTCTCTCTCTCTCTCTCTCTCTCTCTCTCTCAACACTCGACTTCTTTTTTCTTTTTTTAACAGACGTGTTGAGTGAGAGTGTGACGAAGTTATCAATTTTTAAAATTTAATTTAGAATTGTCGAACATCATAAAATATTCACGCCGATTCGACGGCTCTCCTTGGAGTGTGCCGGGACAATCTAATATGTCGCATCCAATCAACAATGAACCAAACGTCTTAAATTTGTCAGTCTTTGGCCATGGTCTTATGTATACACATTACACACGTGTATAGATTAGTATTTGTGGGTGCTAATTATGACCCTAAATTATGTTTGTCGTTTTGCTTTCTTCCATTTAAGGACGAAAATGTACGTGGTTTTTTTTTTGACTCTATTCTGTAAAATTAAAAGTAAAAATCAGGGTTATATCCAAAAGCCACTAAAGTGTGTGTATCCCACTTCACATGTCGTTCTTATAGGTTTCACTTTTTTTTAACAAAACTGAAATTAAAGGCGCATACACTAGTTTTAACTCGTAAAAATGTACACTAAGTTTAGTTAATGGGACATTCCCGAGTTTACTGCATTATAAGATGTTTCCGACTAATAAAATATTTCTACGATTAAACTTGCATATTAAATATGTTTTCTTGTTTAGAATATCAGTGTCTGTATATTTAATGAGTTTCTGGTCGTCTTAATATTTGTAAGAAGCCCAAACTGGATTCGTACGTACGAAAAAATATATTTTAGGAAATAAAATCAAATTAAATCTAGTACATGTATAAATATTAAAACGATCAGAAACACGTTTAACATACACACAATAATATTTTATGCAGAAGAATAAATTTGATATGTAATTACAATCGTTAAAAAAGTCTCTGTTAGTCGATAACATCTTAAAAACTGCAGTAAACTCAGGAATGTCCCTTTAATCTACAATTTTGGATACAGTTACAACCGAGTGAAGGAAGAGTCTGTGACCGGAAACTATCATTAAACGATAGACTAGAGCTCGAAACAATAACCGCTACTTCTCAGACGCACGTGCGTTTCTTAAAATATAAAAATGCATTTTGTGATATTAGAAACACATGTTAACCAGAAACACTTCGGTTCAACGCAAGTAGATAATCTAAACAATAAAATATAAATAATGTTTGATTTCAGCGATCATAAACGACTTTAATAGTGGATGATGTGCCTTAGTGTTTAAAAACTAGGGTCTCTCGCTTTAATTTTGAAAGCTTTTGTGTTAAATGTTTAATTTGTGATACTAGTGTATTATTATTATTATTTTAATAATAGTTTTCTAAAATAAGTTTCTAATGTTATTCATAAATGTATTTATTAAACACCCAAATGGCCAATATTATGCATATTTTAATTATTGTACCATATTTTAAATTGAATCTTGTATACATATTTAATAAGCACCGAATAGTTATTGATTTAGTGTGTGCTGGTGTGCGAATGTCATATAAACAGTTGAACAGGATTATAGTTTGACATTGGTAATGCGTCGTATGAACATGACAGTAAAATATAGGGGTGGGACTCTTGCCTGGTGTCAGGGTGGAAGTTCACAAACAAATGTTGCACATAGCCAAATTGAAACATATAATATTTTAATAAAGAAACTATAATTTTTTAAATTTTAAAACAAGAAACAATATATTTGATCTTGTTATAAAACATATAATATTTATAATCATTTGAAGATATATATCTGCCCGATTTGAACTGGATCCAGAAATAGTTAACACATTATTTCTATGCTACTATGGCTATTGCATTTTTTCACTTGTAATTACTCATGAAATGTTACTCAGTTTGACATAATCTGTTTCGTCTTGAGTGTTAAGACCAACTAGTCTTACCTGCATAGCTGTATATCCAGTGAGCAAAATATAACTTTTGTTTTTAAACAAGAAACAATAACTTTATTAATGTACACATATATGTTTTTATTGTTGTTATTATTATGAAAGAGTTAATACTTTTAACGTCCCCTCCCAAACAAACTCCACAACCCCCCACCCCCACACAAAAACAAAACAACAACACAAACAAACGCCACAAAAACCCAACCATGACACCAAAACAAACCAAACCAAACAAACAAACCCACCCCTTCAAAAACAACAAAAAACCCTAATCGGAACCCCCTCCCCCAAAAAAACCAACCAAAACAGATCTAGACAATTTGTACAGACAGAAAGTGAGTCAAGACAAATGTATAAAAAGATAGACACATGTGATGTGATAGACTGATAAAATGTAAAATGATGTGAAATTTGTGAATTTTAAATACAGGGTGTAGACAAGCCATTGATATTCCCCATGGACATGGTGCCCTATTACTTGCCGATTTAATTCTCTGTGTATACAGCCTGAAATATCTAATTCACTTAGTTAAATCAAAACAAAGACATGCACCTCCACGTTCCTCTATATTATATATTATTCAATACTAGAAGAACAATTACGGTACGCCCATTGATTTATCAACAACAGTTAGGGAAAAGTACTGCTGAACCTACCAAACAATTACAGTTGTTCGAAAGGAAGCTGTTCCGAGATCCAGACGGTTCACGTGACGCGTTAGTCCTACTTGTTTCACTCGTTTTGTAGCTAGAAATAGTATGTACGACAACTCAGTCATACTGTCACGGATTTAAGGACCTTATTTCTCTGAAAATGGATAATAAATAAAATTGATACAAATTTTTGAAAACTATCGCATCACATTAACTGAACCATGATGGAGTGAAATCCATGCCATCCCTCTCAGCAATTTTAGCTTTTTTAATTATGGACCACTGCCATAATTCAATTTATTTTTTTAATTTATTTTTTTTACAAAATTTCATTAATAAATGAAGTATGGTGGTTATAACGACGGTTGAATAAAGTACATTTAGGGACAAATCAAATTGTTTTTGTTTAGGTAATACTTTTTTTAACACCATTAAATAGGTCAGTGGTCTGTGACAATATGCCTTCAACTTCCAAACTATGCAAACACAGGTAAATGGTCAACGGTGAAGAGTAACCGGATCATGAAAGCTATTTTGATAATATATGTGTATAGAAATTATTTTCTCAGCCGTTGATTACTTTCATTATTGGATGTGTGTTATATTGAGTTAATGCTCCACAGTATTGGCGCATACGATCCTGCACTATTCTGCACTACACTATCCAGCACTGTATTACATCGTATTACA
>JAECMU010040656.1:7244-23117 GCA_016106625.1 Dracogyra subfuscus
ATATATATATATATATATATATATATGTGTATTTACATGTAGAGCTCTATATATATATGTGTATTTACATGTAGAGCTCTATATGTACATGTAGAGTAATACATACATGAGTAATCTGATACATGGTTTAAATCTTATTCATTAAGATAAAAGCACATACAACAGCCTCTCACATACTGTAAACCGGATCAATATCGTGATGTTATTTTTTGGCGAATACGCACCTTAGTGCATTTTCACGTTGTTTAAATTTTGCGAATGATCATTTGCTGTTATTCGATATCGAACAATTGTCTCTGGTACCGAGTAAAGAAGATTACACACCTTGCTCACGGCCTTAGTTGGTAGCAACTAACATACCGGTACCTTTGGTAGCCAAAACAATTAACATTTATTCGCCACTGATTGGTGTGGCGCTCATTAGTAAAGAGTAGAGAAAAGCACCACCACTCCCTATCCACCTCCTCCCCCCACCAAAAACAAGTTGTTCTCTAGTCAGAACAAAGTTCCAGAATCGATGCAGCTTTTTTTTTTTTCAATTGTTTATTTTTTCAAGAATGGATTGCACAGAAAAGGCGGGATTATTTGATACTGAATTGAAATCAGAATGCACATGCATCCTAGTTCATGCTTGATGGCAAATGTGGTTTTATGTGATAGCAAGAAAAGCCTGGTAAAAATCAACATCATATCATGGGAAATTAAAAAACAAACAAAAATGTTGACATGTGAGGGTCAAAACTGACACACACGCCGACCAGAAATTAGACATTTATTCTGTTTGGCCAAAGTAAACTTGTACAGTAACCTGTTAATTTTGTATTATTTTGAATTTATTTTGGGAACAAGAGGACTGAAGTAGGGCCTCCACGTGTCCGACTCAGGTACACCAAGGTCAAACTCGACCCAGACACGAGTACCCAACATTTTATTCTAGATTTTTATGAGACTAAGGAATAAGTGAACTATTATTGGGTGCAAATGATGCAAAATTAATATGCACAAATTTGTTCCCAGTTTACAGTAGTAGTTATAGACCACTGGTATTGCTAATGTCAGATTGCACCAGTAAGGTTGTAAAGACTGTTATTTTAATAACAATACCAACTGTCCTGAGTGAAAAAGCTTCTGTGTGCAGTGACACCTCTATTCCTTTAAGTAGCTGCATATGAAAGGTTTGGGTGCATATAAACTATTGCTTCTGTGATGACATCAAGGTTTTAAAATTGTTTTATTATCAGACAATGTTCATATACCGACCAAATAATATAAAGAATATAATAATATATAAAAATTGACATGTTCAAAGTGTCTTTTAAAGGTAGGTGATTGCTATAAATGATATTCTTTACACATATACTGACTGTTCACCTCTTTTTCTTTCATTTTAGTTTTGTTCACACAGTCTTGTACTGAGCATTCTGAAGATAAGACTTATTTCAAGTGTACTGTGTATCTGATAATAGTGTTATGCGTGTTTGTGCATGAGATATGTGTCACTGGCTACTGTTATGGTCATATGTTTTGGATCAATGCCATATCTTTATATCAAGTGTCACATAGACCAGTAATCCTGAGCTTATCCAAACTTACACTTGGCAAGAGTTCCAGCAGATTTCACATGCTTAGCCTACAGCAATGTAACAAAGTTTGTTTACAAAGGTGATCATATTTTTTCATATGTTGCATAGTTTAGACTAATAAATTGGAAAATTAAACAATTTTATGACTACAATGAATCCCATGTTGTCAACATACAGACAGAGAAATTAATTAAACACCCCATGAAATAATACATGGCAACTGATTAACCATTTTTATTTGATTTATTTCAAGAAAGGCCTTCCACCTAGAGGAAAATCGGAAGTGATAGCAGTTACATGTACCTCTTGATGCATGATCAGTTTGGGATAAATACCCATAAGTGGGCCCATTGGGCTATTTCTTGTTTCAGCCAGTGCTCCATGACTAGTATATCAAAAGCCATGGTATGTACTACCCTGTCTGTGGGATGATGCATATAAAAGATCCATTGCTGCTAATCGAAAAGAATTGGCCATGAAGTGGCAACAGTGGGTTTCCTCCCTCAATATCTGCGTGGTCCTTAACCATATGTCCGACAACATATATTAACAGTAAATAAAATGTGTTGAGTGTGTTGTTAAATAAAACATTTTGTTCCTTCCTTCTTGATCATATGAGATGACTCCCTGGTGGAATGAGAAGAGTAGAATCAAGGCCATCATCTAGGCTATTTCACTGACGTTTTTGACTGGAGTTGTCTTTATCAGGTTAAAATCACTATTTTCTGACATAAAGTCAATTACACCTGATGATAGAACTTTCCAGATCCATACATGTAATTAGGCCTACTGCAGCTCTCAATTTGACTTAAACACAGTGCTTTCAAAACTGCTTTTAAAAGTACATTAATTAAATGCAATTAAAATATTGCACATTGCCATTATTATCTGTGTTTGTATTGGTCAGGATAGCGTGCAGCGTGGCCCAGTGGTACAGTGCCCGCCTGATGCGCGGTCGGTCTAGGATCGATCCCCGTCAGCTGACCACTGGGTTTTTTTCTCGACATAACCATATGTCCGACGCCGATATAACCGTAATTAAAATGTGTTGAGTGCGTCATTAAACAAACCAACAAAAAACAAAAAAAAACAAAAAAAAACCATTAATTTTTCCATCATATTTTAGACTGAACAAGATTAAAAGATTTGTTATGCAGTCACGGTAGAAACAAATGAGGTGGAGGTGCTCAATGAATTGCAAGTACATTAATTACAAAGGCCATTGGAAATGTGACAGATTGAATGGCATTCCTACACTTAAGCACAATTAAAAATGAGTCATATGTAGTGTTTATCTGCATGTTGGGTGTGGGATGGGATTCCTGTTAATAACCTCAAAATGTAAAATAATGACAACAAGTAAATAAATGATGAATTATACCTGATCCAAGAGAATCGTCAGAGAACTGGTCGGTGCTGTCTGAACTCCCTCCTTGTTGCCGTGATCTCTGGCGTTTTGACCGTCGACCGTTCGAATTACCAGCAACATTAGCATTTCTGAAATAAAAATCAGAGCTTTAATACCTTGTACTTAAATGTACGAGTTTCTACAATTGCAGCTGAAGCTGATATGGCATCTTAAGACAGGTGGCTGTTTAATACAAGTCAGTCCAAACTATGCCAGTTCAATTGGGAAAATGGTTAATGACATTTCAGCACATTTTAAAATACATGTATGACTATTAGAGGTGCATAGGTAGTATTAAACCAATAACTTCCGGCTGGGTCATAGTTTGAGGTGCATCAAACATTTGATAGAGAAGTCAACACAAGTTCTGTGAGTGTGTTAGTTGTGAAAAAAAAAAAGATAGCTTCATATGGGCAAAATATGTCTGCAATTTTTTTTCATCTAGTACCTCTGTGTCAAGTAGCCTGGAGTACCTGTAAAAAAAGTACATGAATTTTGTGCGGAACAAAGGTAGTCATAGACGGGCTACCCGTTATCTCAGAAATGAGCAGCTTAACCCCCAATTTCTTCTGATTCACTTTAAGGGTGAGGGGTGGTAGTATTTATATCCATGGCATTTATATCGATTGATACACTGCAGATAGGAGTTTTAGCCACATATGTTACTATTGTCGTCTATGGGATTTGATTTGGTAGTATACACTTTAATTTAGGCTTATTGGGATACTTGACAAGTGACAGGAAATCCATCGCCACAAAACTGCATGATTATTTTTTGTAAGTGCTCTTTTACAAACATGTATGTTCTCATGCACTAGTTATTTAACAATGAATAGCCATCAAATGAGTGGATCTACCATTTACACCCAACTATTTACACAAAATGTTGTCTTTTGTAAATCCAGCAAAAAAGCAATGACAATTCAGTCCTTAACATAATTTAGTATATATTTTTCACTTTAAACACAGAATATCCTTACATGTACAGTGAAACCCCATCTAAAGACCACCCCAGTATTAAGACCACTTTTTTTAAAGACAGGAATATTTCCTTATTATTTTATAGGTCAAACTACCCCGGTATAAGGCCACCCCGCTATTGCAAATTACGACCAGTAAAGTCAGTCCCATTGAATATGTTTAGTGCATTTCAACCACGACAAATTGACCATATTATTATAGCAAATTGTTTGCATTTTTCTTTAACACAAATTTTTAAACATCACACATCTAATGTTTGTTTTTTTGTTCTTGCTGATTGTTAACAGCAGAAAAAGTATTCCGGTACTTTTAGTTTCCAGAAAACATTGTCCCCAATTTAATACTAGTATTAATGAGCAACGTCACACACTAATTGGTTGTTTTCATACTGCCGTCAACATTTCGATTACACTGACCTGCTAACTAAACACATTTATAAAGAAACACACTGACTGTATAAATTATGTAACTTATTAAGAAGAGCATCACTACAATTATTTTAATGCCAATAGCATCTCAGAACATTGATTACTCTGAAGTTGCCTCGACACATGTATATTATCGTTTTGTTGAACATACAAATTCACTGTCATCCCAACAAGACAGGGTGGACCTAATTGTTAATTGGAATATTGCTACATCAAGGTGGCCCAATAGGCTATTTCTCGTTCCAGCCAGTGCTTCACAACTGGTGTACCAAAGACCATGGTATGTAAGTACTAGCCTGTGGAATGGTGCATATAAAATATCTCTTGCTGTATTTAAAAAGTACGAAAACAAAGACCATGAAAATATTCACTAGACAAAATACCTGTTTAAGTAAAGCAATCAAAATATGACACTAGTTTATTGGAAGAAACAATTATCACAACGTCTACTGACCCAACTTTCTGGTAACATACATGTACAGAGATTACACAAGCCAATCCCCCTCCCCACCCCCCAAAAAACCCAACAACAAAACAAACAAACAAACAAACAAACAAACCCACACTCCTTTTTACAGCACAAAATGAAAACAATAATTTCATAACCAATAACTCCAGGTCTAGTTTAATTTTTTTTTTTTAAACATGCCCTAATTACAAAAGAAACTACTAGACACAACTTTGATAACTGATCACCATACATACACATTGCTGCCTCCCGGGTAGCTTGAACGGAGAATTACCACTATCACAGTATCAGTGAAGAGCAGTTGATACCGGTTTGCAGGCAACACACACTGAAACCACCTAGTAGGTGGAGATCAATAGGGTTTCATGCAAGTAAATACAGCTTGGTAAATAGATACTTGACAATTTGTAAGAATACCCAGCAATCCATTTCTCACAGGTCGCCTCCCAAGTCCTGATTACACCATTATCTAGATTCATGGCTAATGACGCAGAGCACTTTATTCAAATATTTTATTACAGGTTAGCTTACGTTTATAGGGAAATAAATACAGAATAATCAAATTTAATATCTGTGATACCAGTTACCTGTATTATCATTTATGTCACAAACAAAATATTCCTACTTGTCACGAACTTTAGTGAGTGAAATTTTTTTGTACTTCATAATTATTAACTGGTATCAACTTCATTTTTAAAATTATTAATACTGCCCCAGTAATGTTTATACTTTCTCCAAAAGAGAGATTAAAAAAAAAAATTGTACATATAGATTAGTTATGTAAACCAAGCTCCATATGACATTCAGTGTTTTTATAACTTTGTGTTTTGTTCTCACTTTAACAGACAATTATTATTTGTTTTAACTGACAAAGAACCATCTTACAATCATAGCATATTTAATATAAAAAAAACCATTGATAAATAGGTTTTAAATAACTCAATAACATGGCATGTTACATACAGGTGATGGGTTTTTTTAGTGAGGGAATGTTAACAAATATTGAACAGTTGAAGTCAATTGTAAAGTTCCATTTTAAAAGTGATTGTCTGTTGTGCATACATGTAGGTAGAATAAAACTTTAAGAAATAATTAAACCATAACTTCCTATTTTGATACCGGTAATAACATTTTAAATTAAAAAAAACACACAAAAAAAGCTAAACATAAACATAATTTCATAAACAACCTAAAAAAACATCTGCCTTTAAGCACTGTACATAACATAAAATTATTAATAAATTACTTTTTCTATCTATTTCAGTGAAAACAAATAGAGAAAATGTTTGTTTTGTTTAATGACACCACTAGAGCACATTATTTAATTAATCATCGGCTACTGGATGTCAAACATTTGGTAATTATGACTCATTGTCATGAGAAGAAACCAGCTACATTTTTCCATTAGCAGCAAAGGATCTTTTATATGCACTTTCCCACAGACAGGAAAGCACATACCATGGCCTTTGACCAGTTGTGGTGCACTGGCTGGAACAAGAAAAAATCCAATCAGATGAATGGATCCACCTCAAGTGAGCACTCAACCGACTGAGCCAAATTCCCCCCCACCCCACCCCCCACAAATAGAGTAAGGCAATAGAAAATATGGTTTACCCATATAGAACACTTAGTATTTAGAATATATTTTATCAACAAAACCCCATCTTAATTCTGCTATATATTCAAATGTGATTAAAACTGTGTCAAATGAATGATGTTTGTTTGTTTGTTTATTTGTTTGTTTAACGACGCACTCAACACATTGTAATGACGGTTATATCGGCGTCGGACATATGGTTATGTCGAGAAAAACCCCAGTGGTTAGCTGACAGGGATCGACAAATGAATGAATGAATAAATGAATGAATACATGTCTCTAAATTAACAGCCTTTTAAAAACACCACTTAAACTTTTGGAACTCAAATTTAAAATAGGAACCTACTGTCATAAAACTCCCAACAAATGAAAACAAATTTAATAAATTAAAACTAATAAGAGGAAAACTCCAAGTAGGCCTACATGTACTAACATGTACAAGGTTAATTACTGGTTTTCATATATCAAGTGAAGCATGATAAAATTTCTACACTACACATACATGTCTGGGTGTACGTACATGTAACTCCAAACAACTGTGTCGGCTGGTATGAACTTTGAAGGAATCACTTGTAAATGTCACAGTACTATCACAAATGGATATAAACTTGAATGTACATGCACAGTTGAACACGGCACTATACTGTATTGGAACATCCCTGTCCGCATGCACCGAGTGAATATTTTCAATCAGTTCACCAATCTATATCTTTCACAGTTAGAGCATAAGAACACAAATATCCCGAACATCTTCAAACATGTCCTCTTGGTCTATGCAAATAACTTTATAAGTCACCCGCTTATTTACCAAGGATATATAAACCTGATTAAGTCAAGACCTCATGCATATAAACATAAATAAACCATAAATGATAGGCATGTTTGGCTTAGTACTGGGAATTGGAACAAGAATTTCAGTAAAAGCAGAAAATATTTAAGAGTGATTATACATGTAGGGCTTAATAAATGGTGGGAAAGTGGTTTGACGCACAAATTGAAAGCCTGAAGATAGACATCAGGTCTGTATGTGTGGAATATTTGACAAAGCGAATTGCATGACACGTGAAATCAATAACCAGCCGCAGTGAGGTCAGATAAAGGCTGTAAGCTGCTTATCAACAGCACGACCGAGACGTACACTGGAACTAAAAAACATCAACACAATCACAGAAACCTATATATACTGGTGTATTTAAGTAGGTCTGGCATGAAGACGAAGAAGTACAGGAGGAAGAAGTAAAAACAGCCTCATTCGTTTAATGGTTAGGGCACTGATTTAAGGCTGGTAGGTACTGGGAACACATCCTGGTACCGACTCTCACCTACACTTCTAACAGCTCAATGGGCTGGTGTAAGGAAGTTCCATGTTCCTGCATTTCGTAGATTAACACAAAAATTATGTCTTGTTTGATTTTCCATATATGGTAAGGTTGTAATGTCTAGTAGGCTATTTCCATTAAATGTGTTTGGTTGTTTTTTCTTTAAATGGGTCTAGAAATAGAATGGGGTACATACGTATGAAAAAAGTAGACCTACACATCACCTTCTTTCTTACTAAACACTACATGTAACTATTAAAGCCACTGTCCTGGAAAGATAGCACAGAAGCCACGGTGTGTGGCCAATACAGCATGCTTGAACCTTAGTTGGATATGAGGTCGAAAATAATGTTAAAATTAAATCAAATTAATAAAAGGAAAAAATTATGCTTTTCCTTATAAATATTTATAGATAAGACTCAAGGCTTTAGTAACATTTACCCATAACATTAACAACCAAATATTAATGTCTGAAGACTTTTCAGTTATGAGTCTGGGTTTTTAAAGTTTCAAAACTATGTGTCCAGTTAATTAGACATGTATTAAGTGATAATGTGGTGAGCACTGAGTAAGTAGCAATATGTGATTATTTTTTAGTATTGCATTGAAATTAATATACGGCGTCAACAATCCTAAAAACCTGCTGGCATTTATTCAAGTTCATTTTGAGAAGAGAAAAACTAGACAAAAACAACCGTGGCCTGTAATACATAATTCTATTGTAAGCATTATGTATTAATATTACGTAGCAGTGATAAGGCACAAAAGACGTACCAGCAATATAATGAATGCTGGTACCTGTACATGTGTAGTAATCAATACAGACAATTCTATAGACGGTACCCTGGAGTACAAATATGCATGGCTGGTATTCACTTATGTGTTGAGAATATGCACCGATGCATACATGTGGCCAAGAAGAAACCTGCTCCAGTGGACTGTTATCTACATGTTGCTGCACATACGTGTTACAACAGACCACTGTACTGTATACACGGTATACACGTAGTTCACACTGACCTGTGTGAAGCAGCCACCTGTCTAAGCTTACCTGGTTGACACTTCCATACATATACATGTAGGTACATTTTAACACAAGAGTTTACTGTAAATCAAGCCATTTCACGATTATACAACATAAAATCTGCAATTTTTAGCTGTCTATTAAATATGATATATAAAAAAAATCATTAAAAAATGTGTCAGTTGCAAATGGAATAATCTTGATTTACATTAAACAAAAATGCAACACAAATCCTAAACTCTGGTTTGAATATTATGACTTCTAAGTTACATGTACTATAATACATACATGTACAAATAAGGCTTAGAAACAAATGGCCACCAGGTACTCAGGTATATTTTCATTCTCCTTACAGGCAAACATCATAAATGTTTGGGTAGGGTAACATATTTGTATGAAATACACAATAAACAATTTGGTTGGCCACATTTCTACAGAAAACAAATCACAACTGTATTTGTTCGTCATACAATCCTTACTGAATGTATAGAGTGTACTAGAGTATTACATAACTATTTGTATTCAGGAATAAAAAAGCACTGTGTATAAACATTTAATAAACTAATGCCAATACTAACAAGAATTCTGCAGAAATATATTTCAATTAAACTTTTTTTAATTTACATTGAGAGTTTTATAAAAAATGTTTTGCAAGTTGGCATAGGTTTAAAACGTAATAATATGTTTTGATATGAATTTTAACTTTATTTATTATACAGTAAAATGCCAATACATTGGGTCCCTTTTGACGTAAATGGACTATATATGTAGGTGCAACTAAATATAAACCAAGTTTCATTGATGTTGGTGAGAAATTGAGCTAAACACAAAACATTTAATAAAAGTTGCTGCTATCCCTGATGTTGGAAAAGTAATACATACTTATTGCCTTTTTACTCTGTAAAGCCGAGTGGTTCTATTTTAATACCTTACAGTATAATGGTGCATATCACATAAAAAAAGAAGGAAAAACCAAAAAAGTAAAATAAATTTAAACCACGCACGCGCCCTATAGTTAAACGAAATAATCTCTGTGATGATAGGATCCTGACTTGGGGACGGATCAAATGTTCGAACTGGGACTATAGGAACAGGGAAAGCGGTACAGGGGAGGCAGGCCCCCCATTTTGTAGCAAGAGCGATGTTTTTTATATATTGATACATGTATTTATATTTGTGTGTGTGTGCCCGTGATAATAAACATAGAAGCAATGAACTATAAACACAATGACACTAGCTACTGAAAGGCGTTCTCTGTGTTACGTCATGGGTCAAATCTTACGGATATTCCCAAAACTAATTCAGCTTGTTCTGTTTTCCAGTGTAATATTTTTAAATCGGAAATATACCGATATACAGTATACCCTTGATTTATTGCCCCTCGATTTAACGCCAACCTCTTGTATCGCCAACTTTCTTCCAAGTACCGTTTGTTTTCTTGGTTAATTCGCTCTATTTAGCGCCACCCTCGCTATCCGCCATCCGCCAAACATGTTTTTGAACAAAATGCATTTTAGATGTTACAGTCCCCTCGACTGCATCGCCCGTGCTTCAATTAGCTGTAATCAAGCGCTCGACAGGAGTACATTGGCCGTAATTAAGCTCTACAGGAGTTGTTACTTTTGTTCTTGTCTAATGATTGACAACACCACTGTGTTACAGTTAGTTGTCATGGCAGGGATTCCGCAGTCCAAAGAAGTAGCGGTACAAGACAAAAAGCTGGTTTGATGATCACGTGACAAAATAAGGGATTTGATCAGTGCATTTACTCGGGCCACTCTGGGTAAATGCGTAACATAAGTATGACCCGCGTTTAATAAATAAAGAAACATCCTTTTTAACTGTTATTGTGTGTAAGCTGTGTAAGCTGATGAGTTAGTTGCAAAGCTCAAAGTGAATAAAAAATTGAAAATTGAAAAGCTTTTTTAGGAGCAGAGCCTCTATGCGAGTTTCAACTCAGCATCTGGGATAAATATCATGGCACCGATCAGGCATTTCCCTGTTTTTGTTTATTGTCGTTTTAAACAAACTGTATGACATTTAGTACATGCAGATGTATCAAATGGAAAAAATGTTTGGTGGCGCATCCTTGGCGCATCCTTGACACCCTCACTTTAACGCCAACTCGATATAACGCCAAAATACCACAGCAGGTGGTAAATCGAGATTATACTGTATATATATTTTTAAATTTAAACAAATTAAATTTTATTTCTAATCATGTTAAACAATATGTTGATTGCTATAGCTCAATACATCATATAAACAAATTAAATTTTATTTCTAATCATATTAAACAATATGTTGATTGCTATAGCTCAATACATCATATATCTGGAACAGCACTTTAAATCATATTTTCATTTCCAATGCAAACTGTGGCCATTAAGATGCTGTGATTAATAACAATGACAGTGAGTTTTAGACGACTCTCAAGTACTCTAAAATATAATCATAGTAAGAAAAGCCCATTGATGAAAAAATAATAACTATATCTTCACACGACAATTATTTCATGTATTTATGAACCATATAAGTAAAAATAAGTATTCAAAAGTTATAAATGTATACCCAGTAAACGTGGCTTTTGTAAATAGTAACATTGGTATACTTACTTGGCTGTGTTGAGTTGTTGGAGAACTTGTTGCAGATTTCTCAGCTTTTCAGCCGCTTCAGACGTGGCCAGAGAGTCGTCCGACAGCTGACTGTGGTCATCATCCGGAGGGGCAGGCAACTTATGACGAACATCTTCAACAGGTCTCCCTTCAGAAAATGTTGCCTCCCCTTGTTGCTCTGGCAACAAAGATTTAGTTTCTTTGGCATGCTCAGTGCCAGACGTGCAAGCTAAAACAGCTTCCTCCAAGAAGCCAGTTTTCTCATCAGGATCATGATCCTTCACTTCTTGATCATTTGAATGATGTGGTTCTAATACTTTCAGCCTGATGCTGTCATCTAGTTTGGAAGACATCTGCTGAACCTCCAGCAAAGGCTGTTCAGTGTCTGTAACAATAATGTTTTTTAGATCTAAAGCAAGATTGGGATCTGCATCACAAATATTTGTCTGGGGTGAACCCTGTGACAAAATGTTTTTATTCTCATAATCAGAAGATGCAAACTGTCCTAAATCTGTTACTTCAAGAGTAACTTGATCTGGATTGAACTTTTCTGTATCACATTCCAAAGAATCGTCCAAAGAGTCAGCTGAAAAACTCTCGTCT
The DNA here is from genome assembly GCA_016106625.1 of Dracogyra subfuscus. Lineage (NCBI taxonomy): Eukaryota > Metazoa > Mollusca > Gastropoda > Neomphalida > Peltospiridae > Dracogyra > Dracogyra subfuscus. Next base: position 19,272 of record JAECMU010040656.1, read on the forward strand.
TGATCACTGGACGGCTTTCTGGGTTTGAAAACAATTGGAGGGTTTTCGTCTTCATTTCTCAATACATTAGTAAAAGAATCAACAACATTTTCTACAACATTAGCCCTACCAGTGTGAGATGCATCCATTTTAAAGTCCTCATAATTTATTCCATCCTCAGAATAACTTTGCATCATGCTATCACCAGCACCTGTGTCAGTGGGAATCTTAGAATCATCAGTCACGAGTTGTTCTGTATGATCATCACCTTTAACATATTCATCATAGTAGGGAGACCCACGAGGTAAAAATATTTCTACTGTAAAGTCTTGATCCTTATTCTTTTTCAGTCGTTTACGAGTTTTATCCCACAGTAATCCAGGCTTACACTTAGGTGGCTGATGTCCTCTTTTGCTGCCAGGTTTTGGAGATTTTCTATCTGATCTAGCTGTTTGTGGTGATATGTCATCAACATGGAATGATTCAGAGTCTTTCTCCTGTGAGGCTGACCTAACAGTGACATCTGTGCCAGTGCTGTCACTGTAATCAGCCACAAAGATGGACGGAATGCTGTGACTGGAACCAAACGGGCAGCTGTCTGAAGAGCTCACCAACTCGGCAGGTTCCAGTCGATCGGCCTGAGCCATCTGCCAGACAAGGTTTTCCGTGGACACATTCTCTTTGAACACAAAACCTGAAGCAACTGCCACATCCTCTTCTCTCTGATACTGCTCCAGTTCCGCCAGGACACGTCTGTCTGGCTCTGAACGCGGACGTTCAAAATCTTTGTCTCTGCGTTTAGTCCTTCTTTTCACAGAGCTGGTGTCAACAGAAACATTAGGCTCAGATTGCATAGAGCCCTTCATCAACTCTTCCTCCCACACTGCCTCGGGAACACTAGCTAAACTTGAGGCACTTGCAAACTGGAATGACCTTGCCCTTCTCGGTCTAAGTCTAACTGGACTTAGTAAACTACTGTTAGAATCATCATTTGACCTGGGACGTGATCGCATTGGCTCTGGATCATATTTTTGTGAACTTTCCTTTTTAGGTGATATCTGTTCAAGAGATCTGTGAAACTGAGGAGGGGGTGATGGGGAATGTGGCTCTCTCTTGCTTCTTAAAAAGTTCCCCTTCAGATCCTGCCTCGGTGAAGGTGTCTTATACAGTCTCTCCGTCACTGACCTTGCAGCCAAACTTAACCTCTTTTTTTCTGCAGCACTATTTTTCACATTCTCTTTAGAAGAAAAAGGATCGAGAGATTCAAAACTGCAGCTGTTTAATGAATCAAGGGAGTTTCCACTGTTGCTTGAGACAGAATGTTTTATGGGTAAACCGCAAAATGTTTTCGGCTCCTTTCTTGGAATGGTGGACATGCTGGCAGTCCTTGATGGGAAGCCAGTATCTTTTTCAAAGTCAATATGCAGAGCTTTCTCACTGGACGCCTTGGCGAGTGGGCGTGGCTGTTGAGATTGGACACCGAGTAGATCCTGCTTCTCCTCGAGGTACAGCTCGAGCTGGGTCTGCTGCATCTCCAGCTGTTGCACAGCCTCCACCTCAGCCGTGACCCGGTCGTACTCCATCGCATCCTCCTCACGCAGGTGCTGCTCCAGTGCCTGGATGTCCTTCACCTTGCATTCAAATTCATGCTGTGTCTCGGCAAACTGCTCCTCCAGCTCCTCCTCCTGCGAGGCCAGACACTCACCCTCCTTCCTCAAACAGAGAACGTCGAGCAACTCACGCTGGGAGATCAGTTTCACCTGTTCAATCAAAACAAACACAGTCATAATAGTTAGTCAAATTAGGTTATCCATTAGGTAAAAGGAGCTTATCATGATCTAGCATTTTAGCAAAGAAAAAAAAATGGAAGTTACAGTAACAGGGTTTTATCACCTATGTTTTCAGACTGTTAATCGGCATCATTCCCAACCATTTCCCAAAGGCTATGTCATTTTTTATTGCCAATTTTAGTCTAAAATAAAAATGTACACATTACTTTAGTTTATTATTATATACAGATATATATTAAAAACAAAACTTCCTTTACCCATAACATTTCATAATGCAAAACAAATATTAATATATGTATAATATTTAGGAGATAAACATACCCTGATTTCATTTTCGAGGTAGATTATCGTGGATTTAACACCTCTAAATGTCATTTAAAACCGAACCAAAAAAACAGAAGTTAGGATATTTAGGGAAAGTAACCAATTTAATATACACATAGCATCAAGCACATCCAATCCTACCTAGCCTCTGGTATAGGCTTAGAAGTTACAAACTTTATAAAATATTAATTCCTGGCTAACTAAAATCAGATCTTGCAACAAGATCCTGGAAATAGATATATCAGTTATACAGGGCTTCTAGAATATTTATAAAATCCACTAGCCATGATTAAAAATTAACTAGTCCTACTTTACTTTAAGTTAACACAATTTTACTGAACAGTAGTAATAAACAGGTGTGTCACCTAAAGAGGGAGACTGAGCTTTAAAACACTAACATTGGAGATTTGGGGTGGGGGCAGGATATTCATATTTACGGCAACATTTGACAAAGAAAAATTCACTAGGAATTGTAGTTATTTACTAGCCCAATATTGAATATCACTAGCCATGGGAGTAGGACTACTGTAATCTAGAAGCCCTGAGTTATAGATACTGTACCAATAATTAACTGACATGGGTGGAATGTTGTAACATAACAAACACAATGTTTACCATAAAAAAAAACCCACATAAAAGGGTTTTTAAAATCTGATGATTTTTTATACATGTATATTGGAAATATTTCTTTTTGGGTTCATATAACACAAAGTCTTTGCAGTACATTAAGCAAGTCATGGTACACAGTTACCTGTCCTTCTACAGATGTTTTGCGTTTGCGAATCTCCCTGCCATCATCTCCACTGATGGGCACATCATCTGCAGTTATACCGAACTCAGTCTGCATTGACTTTGGAACTGTGTCTGTATCACCCAGTGCTTTCAACTGCTGCTTGAGAAGTTCTATCTTCATCAGTTCCTCTTTTATCTTTCTTTGACCTGTATAATCACATAACAGAAAAAACTAATGGATCTTAACAAACCAACATCATATCATTACTAACAGCCAAAAAAAACACCAGAAAAATAAAAAAGGAGAATATATATGTAATGTGTTGCCAAGAAACCTAAACAAATGAGAATGATATCACGTTAACCTTCTGACTACCCGATACAACACAAGCTGACAAACTGTAATTTAAATCTTATTTCCACCCTTTTGCACAAAGAATAAAATGATGGAGGAAAGCTTTAATTGACACTAAAATGGTTTGTTGTTGAATTCTGAGTATAATTTATAATTTTTGGACAACAAGGTTGGGAACGTCTCGATAATTTTTAGGAACTGATAGCTGACTGTGACAGCTATTTGATAATAAAATTAAATATTTGATCAACAAATGAAAATATGAAATATTGGGAAATCAATTGTAGTTCACTTCCAAAAACCCAACTGTCAATAAAACACAAACTCTCGGATTACTGGACATCTGGCCACAAATGCACATAATTAAATGCAACTTTTTTTGCTCTAAAAAGATAAAATAAAAAATAAAATGAGAAAAACCCATGGACATAAAACTTACCATTTCACATAATATGAATTTTTGTTTTCTTTTTTACATTTTATTATTAACACAATGTATACATCGGTACATAAATGAATACAAATACATAAACAAATATAAAAAATAAATTAATAAATAAATAAAATAAATAAAATAAATAAAATAAATAAAATAAATAAATAAAATAAATAAATAAATAAATAAAGATACATATAGGCCAATAAAATACACAAGCTAATGGGCTA
>JAECMU010040657.1:0-18004 GCA_016106625.1 Dracogyra subfuscus
AACAGGGAAAATATTTTCCATATTTTCTCAGTGAGTAATATTCTGCATTGGTCTAACAAACAAACAATAAATAAATAAATAAATAAATAAATAAAGATACATATAGGCCAATAAAATACACAAGCTAATGGGCTATTTATTTATAAACAATTTAAATGAAAAATGCGAGTAAAAGTTGTAAACCTGTACCGACTCAATGTGGATTAGTAAGATATTTAATGCAGTAAAGTGTATCCAATATGAATTTTTAGATTTCTATATAGCTTTTTGTGTACAAGACTGGTCATTATTGTGGTTTATTACCCCAGTGGTCACTCATAACAGGGAAAATATTTTCCATATTTTCTCAGTGAGTAATATTCTGCATTGGTCTAACAAACAATACTATTGGACAATTTGATGCTTACAAACCAATGACCTTGTCGGTACTAAAATGACATCATCACAATTTGGCAAACACACAAAATTATGTTATGTAGTTTAAAGAGTTTGTGTTTATGTCTATCTGTTTTGGTGTTAAATTTATAACAAAATGTTATTTTAATGAAATTCCTTATAGATTTTGTAGCAGAATAAAGAGAACTTTTGTTTTTAAAAATCATTTATGAACATGATTAAGTTACAAAGTTATAGCAATTCTCAGAACAGTGCATAAAGTGGTTTACATCGTTTCTATACAGGTTAGCCTTTGTGTATGGGCGTCAAAATAAAGGCTTTTTAGAGAAAAATTAGCTGAGGCAAAAATAGAATAACAAACTCGGTACCAGTTATTATCAAATTTATGTCCCTCGTCAAATAATTTTCATTTGTCACTTGCTAAAGTTTGTGACAACTAAACATTATTTCAGTCAGGACATAAATTTGATAATAACTGGTAACTCGTTTATTATCCTCTATATAAAACCCATTTTGATTATAACAGTTATATAGATGTATAATAGTTAAAAATTAGTAACTACGGCTATTAGATATTTATGAGTCTTTCCCTCTACCAATGTGACAGCACATTAACCCATTAACATCTGTCATGGGAAGACAATTCAGACAGCTGAGCTACTTCATTGTTAAATATAAACAACCAGCCTCGGTGGTGTTGTGGTTAATCCATTGGACATAAGGCTGATAGGTACGGGGTTCGCAACCCGGTACCGGCTCCCACCCAGAGTGAGTTTTAATGACTCAGTGGGTAGGTGTAAGACTACTACACCCTCTACTATCTCACTAACCACTAACAACTAACTCACTGTCCTGGACAGACAGCCCAGATAATTGAGGTGTGTGCCCAGGACAGCATGATTGAACTGTAATTGGGATATAAGCATGTAAATAAGTTGAAATGAAAATTAATATAAACATGACAACAAGTTACATTATTTCTGTCCTGAAGAATCAATCCAGGCTAATTCAAACTAAAACTAGACATTGCATTACAGGTACTTCAATCAGTTTTAAACAACAGTTAGCTTAATATAGTCTTTCAAAAATATGGCTAATGTAGCGATTTTCAGTAGATAATGTAGTGAAATTCAGTGGCTAATGTAGCAATTTTCAGTGATTACTGTAGTGATATTCAGTAGAAAATGTAGTGAAATTCAGTGGCTAATGTAGCAATTTTCAGTGGCTAACGTAGCAAACTATTAGCAATTTTTAGCAGCTCATGTAGCAATTTTCAGTGGTTAATGTAGCAATTTTCAGTGGCTCTCTCTACCAGTGTCTGACTCACTGTCAGACTATGACTCACTTTTTGGCTCTAACAGTGAATGACATGGAGATGGAAAATGTGTGTGACTGACTGTCAGACTACAACTCACTGTCTGACTCTACCAGTGAATGACATGGAGATGGTAAATGTGTGTGAATGACACAGAGATGGTAAATGTGTGTGACTGACTGTCAGACTGTGACTCACTGTCTGGCTCTCTCTAACAGTGAATGACATGGAGATGGTAAATGTGTGTGACTGACTGTCAGACTACAACTCACTGTCTGGCTCTACCAGTGAATGACATGGAGATGGTAACTGTGTGTGAATGACACAGAGATGGTAAATGTGTGTGTCTGACTGTCAGACTATGACTCACTGTCTGGCTCTACCAGTGAATGATACAGAGATGGTAAATGTGTGTGAATGACACAGAGATGGTAAATGTGTGTGACTGACTGTCAGACTACGACTCACTGTGTGGCTCTCTCTACCAGTGAATGACATGGTGCTAGTAAATGTATGTGTCCGACTGTCAGACTACGACTCATTGTCTGGCTCTAACAGTGAATGACAGGAAAATGATAAATGTGTGTGGCTGACTGTCAGATTATAACTCACTGTCTGGCTCTCTCTAACAGTGAATGATACAGAGATGGTAAATGTGTGTGGCTGACTGTCGGACTATAACTCACTGTCTGGCTCTCTCTAACAGTGAATGATACAGAGATGGTAAATGTGTGTGGCTGACTGTCAGACTACGACTCACTGTCTGGCTCTCTCTAACAGTGAATGACATGGAGATTGTAAATGTATGTGACTGACTGTCAGACTACGACTCACTGTCTGGCTCTCTCTAACAGTGAATGACATGGAGATTGTAAATGTGTGTGTCTGACTGTCAGACTACGACTCACTGTCTGGCTCTACCAGTGAAGGACACGAAAATGGTAAATGTGTGTGACTGACTGTCAGATTATGACTCACTGTCTGGCTCTCTCTACCAGTGAATGACATGGTGCTAGTAAATGTATGTGGCTAAATGTGTGTGGCTGACTGTCAGACTATGACTCACTGTCTGGCTCTCTCTAACAATGAATGACTTGGAGGTAGTAAATGTGTGTGTCTGACTGTCAGACTATGACTCATTGTCTGGCTCTAACAGTGAATGACACGAAGATGGTAAATGTATGTGTCTGACTGTCAGACTATGACTCATTGTCTGGCTCTAACAGTGAATGACACGAAGATGGTAAATGTGTGTGACTGACTGTCAGACTGCGACTCACTGTCTGACTCTAACAGTGAATGACACAAAGATGGTAAATGTATGTGTCTGACTGTCAGACTATGACTCATTGTCTGGCTCTAACAGTGAATGACACGAAGATGGTAAATGTGTGTGACTGACTGTCAGACTGCGACTCACTGTCTGACTCTAACAGTGAATGACACAAAGATGGTAAATGTGTGTGTCTGACTGTCAGACTGCGACTCACTGTCTGGCTCTACCAGTGAATGATACAGAGATTGTAAATGTATGTATCTGACTGTCAGACTATGTCTCACTGTCTGGCTCTCTCTAACAGTGAATGACACGAAGGTGGTAAATGTATGTGACTGACTGTCAGACTATAACTCACTGTCTGGCTCTAACAGTGAATGATACAGAAATGGTAAATGTATGTGTCTGACTGTCAGACTGCGACTCACTGTCCTCCTGCTCCTCGTGGAGCTTGTTCCTCGCCTCGGCGATCTCCTCCTCAGCGCGCAGCTTCTCCATGTGAGTCTGGCTAATCATCAACTGCAGCTGCCGCTTCTCCTCATCCAGCTCGCACAGTCGCTCGTCATGGCTCTTCCACATCTGCTCCTCACGCTCCTCCTTCGTTTCCTTAGCACTCGCAATTTCTGCATTGAGTCGCTCCAGTTCAATTCTGATAAATACATAAATTAAATAAAAATATTAATAAATGGATGAACATGCCAAAATAATTACAGGATAGCTGTTTGCCCCTCACTCATGATAGATTTGTGTTGAATAACCCATTTTTGGATTGTGCATAAAATCTGAGATGGTCATGGTCATTATGGGTTAAATGTCACCTGAATTTTTTTTTGCATAACCCATGTGAGGCCGATGCAAATTTTCAATTGTAAGATGCCTGTGATGGTAATAATGATATGATGATGATGATGATGATGATGATGATGATATGATTAAAATAGGTCTACAAAAAGAATGCCAAACATATCCACACACACACACACACAAAACAATGTTTATTTTACTGATATTCTAAAACGTTGCACAAATATGAGTCTAGAAATATTTGGTGAATCTAGCAATTTCTTAATGCGTGACCTTAGTGAAAGAATAAGCCATGTATATTAAAGTTTCACAGCAAGCAACAGTAAATATTTACAAATTAATTATTCATCACTTAATTTTTTATTATTGACTATATACTACTTATCTGAGGTTGACAGTTTTGTTAAACTTCAATTCTCCTGTTGTCATAGTGAATTTAATTATTTTTGTGTCCATTCAAAATCAATTAATTGATATATACTATGGCTACACACTGTAGTAACAAACATGGGCATCCATACATGGAAATTACACTATCTTCCACACCAAATATCATGACATTTGATCAATCGTGTGTCTTCTACCTACAGTAAATATTTACAAATTAATTATTCATCACTTAATTTTTTATTATTGACTATATACTACTTAACTGAGGTTGACAGTTTTGTTAAACTTCAATTCTCCTGTTGTCATAGTGAATTTAATTATTTTTGTCTCCATTCAAAATCAATTAATTGATATATATTATGGCTACACACTGTAGTAACAAACATGGGCATCCGTACATGGAAATTACACTATCTTCCACGCCAAATATCATGACATTTGATCAATCGTGTGTCTTCTACCTGAAGAATTGTTAACATTTTGTTCTGTTATTTACAGTAATCTTAGCAAAAAGAATTCGGGATAACATTGCCCCCCCTGCATTTTTTCTGCGGACGCCCATGGTAACAAAGTAGAAACTTTATTACGTGCAAATAATAAAGATATTATGTGTATGTATATTAGTTAAATGTAGTTAGAAATTAGATAACATAAATAGTAGTATAATGATGTATGTTTCCATACATACTTACAGAATATTAAACATGCTTTCATTTCATACATACCAACACAATATTAAACATGCTTTCATTTCATATGTACTTACAGAATATTAAACATGCTTACATTTCATACGTACTTACAGAATATTAAACATGCTTACATTTCATACATACTTACAGAATATTAAACATGCTTTCATTTCATATGTACTTACAGAATATTAAACATGCTTTCATTTCATAAGTACTTACAGAATATTAAACATGCTTTCATTTCATATCATTTCATATCAGACAATAGGAATTTGATAAAAAGATTATTTTATTATCTCTTTTTATGACTCTTTTTAGTACTTATTGAAGTGATTAAGAATTAAACCATTCATCACAGTTAGGTCACAATGACCTACATGTATCTCTCTTATGTAAACACTACTAATTATTAATTAAACCAATGACAAATGAATAAAATGAGATAAATAATGAACTAAAATGTAACCAATGTTATCTGAACGGCACCAGGAACCACTAAATGTACATACCTTGAAGTAAGCTACAAGTAATAAAATTTAAAATCCTCAACTGTTGTCAGACTACCAGTCAAGCAATTCATTCATTCATTCGTTAATCACAGCAGTTTAAATGGACATTAACCCAGGACAGTGAAGAAAACCCATATGGCAGCTACGGCAATAACATGTATTTTTATAAGCACTGCACCTATAACAAAATACTAGATTGAAAATACATATTAATTATTTTATTTTTTTGACAAAATACATAAAGACGTAAATGTCTGATGACAAGTATATGTACATGTATGTGACTGGACAAATAAGAAGAAATTGATTGTGAGATGAAAAGAAAGTGGAAGTCAAATACAACACCTAACAAGCTATACGGCCTAGTCTCTTGGCTAGTAACCAGGTTTGGAAAGCGTTAAGATTGGAATCTATTGTTGCTGTGATCGAGGGTTGGACTCGAGCCAGCTGCCTAGTGATCAGAGCCATTTCGACAATTAAAACTTGGCTCATTTTGCCAGCGGTTCAATGAGCCGACATGTACCAACACTTATGTTGTGACAATGGACGTTTATCTTTGAGGAACAAGTCCATGAATAAGGTCAGACTATGACATGATGTGTTAAACGTGCTGTCAAACACTACAGCACAGTAACACTTATACACCAATCCTTATATTCTTTGAAACCACTGTAACATTTATTTTTGTGTCTTTTATTCCTTTAGAAAGCACTACTTCTAAAACCTCTTGACTACTGTAGTCTGACAACCTTTGGTACCCTGATTGAAATCTCACACTAAAACAACTTTCTCTTTCTAGTTAAAGACTTTTTAAGCCCTAATCTAGATTTGAAAAAGTATACAAGTGACTTCTCCTTCCTCAGGAGAAAGGGGAGAAGTTTGATACATAACAGCAAAGAAAACATTTATCAATACATTTTGTAATGTTTTGTAAAGTTCACGAAAACTAATAAACTATAAGCAAAATGCTATTATAGCATTAAGCAAATGATAATTAATATGTCACTGTTAAAACTGAAAGTAATAGCAAGTATTTTCTGGCATTATTGAAATAAATGTGGACAATCGAGAACCAAACAAATTTTGGTGACTGAAAACAATACGATATGTACTTACATATTAAATGACAGACTGACATGGTGTAAAGTGACCAATTACACTAAACATGTCAATGTCTTGATGTTTGTGATGGAATTTTGTTTTTCAAACTGAATTTGGTCCAAAATATTACTGCTAATTACTTGGTGACTGGAGCCAACGTTTTGCAATAGAAAGTGGCATTGAATTCGCTGGTTAGGGCCTGTTTCTACATAACCAGTAGTAATGTTACATGTATTATCTGTCAAGTCAAGTGCTTTTATATTACCTGTGATTTACCTGTATTTTAATACATACACGTGCTAGTTATGATCAGTGTGAAGCAATAGTTTGCTAACACACCAGCAAAGCAAATTAACATTTACATGTTAGAACAGTAAAATGACTACAAATATTCTACTATATATATATGTCCATTTGCTTGTTAGAACAGTACAATGACTACAAATATTCTACTATATATATATGTCGTAAACTTCAAAGTGTAACATACAATACAGTTTAAAAGTTTATAATGTTTTTGAAAGGTGATTTCAAGTTATTGTAAAGGTTATACGATAACACCTCTGACAGCTGTGAATAAATTACTGCTCTGGCAAATAGAGTAAGTGCAATATAAGTTACAACTGATATCAGCATTCAAATAACACAGAATATATGACAGACAGGCTGAAATAATGTATGGCATCTGACCAATAATTTATTAAAAATATCTCTGTTATCAGCATTAAATAGCACTTATATGAGTATAACACAAATACTGTTTGCTAATCCAAACAATAAGAACCGCAATGCTATGAAAATGGGCATATAAGTGTTTATGAATGTTATTTTGAATCTTTGTAATAGATCAATCTGTCAAACCAACGTAATATATTATATCTAACTGTATATGACTCATCCAGTAGTTCTCAATAACAATATCAGTTCAAGAAATTACTTTGAAGACATTACTTTCACTTTCATTTTGTTTTTGATATCGATTTCTTCTTTTTAGTACACAGTGAACATGATGTGCACATGTGAATAGATATCCAGCCTATTGAAAGGATGGTTTGAAATGATTATATTAAAATGTGTTTTACTCAAGGCAATTTTCTACTTACAGTGAGACCTCGATAATCCGAACTCCAGCAGTCCGGAAACCCAAATTACAGACACCCGATATACAAACCAAACTCTTCACAATATAAATGTGTTTGTTAATCCGGATATTCAGCTTCCGGAACCGGATGACCATTATCCAAAACAATTAGAAAAAGACACAATTTGCTTCACTTGACCAGATGTAATTTCTTCCAATTGATCATTTAATTTAAAACAAAATGTATAACAAGTTTGTTCAACAATAGCCAATAAGCAGCAGTATCCACCACCATGGCCAGTAAACGTCAACAGACAATTAACATGTGCCAAAGGTTAGGTCGCACAACTCCGAGTATGTTTAATTGTTGGTTCTCTGTTCGATAGTTTTCCTACAATGTGGGAATGTCTCAAATGACATCTTTCACTGATCTAGCATGCCGCTCTGTTAACATGTTCATTGCCTTTATAAAATATAATTAATAAAATTAAGACCAATTGTCATTGGTAAAACGTAACTGTATATTATTTTTACACTAATATCAAGGAATTAAAATGTCTTTAAATTGAAAGAAAAATGTTGGTACAAATACATTCTTAAAATTCAAAATCTAGTTAAGAAATTACTTTTAAATTTGAAATGTTTTCTTAAAACATTCATTTAGAATTATTTGTTATTAATTGATAAATTACAAAACGTTTATACAAATCTGTATTTGTTGCTTATTTCTTTTATTGGTTTGCCAATCAAGGGAAATAAGTACTACGGAAATTTGTTAAACCAGATACTTTTAGGAAAAACCATACTGTCCGGATTATCAAGGTCTTACTGTACATGTCTATAGAGATTATTACCAGAGTGTTTTTCAGTATCGTCAATATATGATACTGATGATACCGAAACACACAAGGGTAATAATCTCTTTATCAAATAATCTCAAGCCTAATGCAAAATGCTTTTGTGAACTGTTCACGAAACTTTAATTCCAATCTGCCATTACCAGATATTCAAATGACATAAGAATGTGTTATTTGGTGTCTAGTTGAATTGAAATAACATCAAACTTTACTGATGTCATTTTGGATATCCTTACATAAAAATAAACTAGTGCTTAACATTTTTAATTTTCTGAACACTGAACAGCTTTCGGTGGAAGGCTGCTATTGAAATATTTTTGTCTGATGACTATGAATGAATAAATACATTTGTTTAAATGTCAATAAACAAAGTATTGTGACCTTGATTAATTTACATCTAATTTGCAAAGTTATTAAATTCTAAAAGTATGTGATCTGAAAAAACAACCACACTTTGATTACACTGGATATGCTAGCTAATATATAATAAATGTATGTATCACATAGATGAGGGTCTGTCCAGCACCTTTATTGATCCAGCTTGCACTTGCAGTACTGCTACCAACCACACTTATAGATGTATGCCAGCATAACAGAAATCAGTCACACACTTTTTTTGAAGAAAATATTCATTATTTCCATCACTTATAAAATTCTAGGCAGAAGCCTGCTTTAAACTAATTCACTATTTAGAAATATAATTAACTGTTAAACATTTTATTTATTCATTTTATTTTATTAAAGAAAGAAATTATATCGGAAAAGACAAAAACACTACTGTGTGTGGAAACAGGTGGAGTTGCACAAAATAGTATTTTTTAGGGTTGGCCTAAAAGTGACTTTTGTTATCTTCTCAGTGTCTGCAGAAAACAACAGACAGAAAACTTCATTCATAATTAACACTAATCAATACAGCAACTTAAAGGTTATAAAGAAATCAAAATCCCTTAAGCATAGAAAGTAGCATCCAAGTGGCTGAGAGTACTTCCTGTAATATAATATGCTAACAATCAAAGGAAGGAAGGAAGGAAGTGTTTTATTTAACAATGCACTCAACACATGTTATATGGCGTCAGACATATGGTTAAGGACCACATAGAGAGAGAAAACCTGTTGTTGCCACTTTATGCACTCTCTTTTCGATCAGCAGCAAGGGATCTTTTATATGCACCATCCCACAGACAGGATAGTACATACCAGGGCCTTTGTTACACCAGCTGTGGAGCACTGGCTGGAACAAGAAATAGCCCAATGGGCCCACTGATGGGAATCAATCCTAGATCGATTGTGATCAGGTGAGGACTGTGCCACTGAGCTATGTTCCATCCCCATGATAACAATCAAACACTACTGTAATTTAATTTGCTGCTAATCCTTTGGTTTTCAGACAAGGGGTACCAAACCTGTACACGAGGTACTGCTGTCCAATATGATTGTCATGAAAACATATTGTATGGCTAAAAATACCAAAAACACAAAACTAGACAGGTACAAAGAATTAACAAGACTGCTAGTCAAACAATAAACCTGGAATTACTTGATTATTAATCACATGATGCAATACAAAATCTGCATATAATGTATTTGCATCTACACCATGTATAACACTGTCGAAACCAACAGAATATGTTACAAATTATATAAAGTAACCATTTCTGGAACAGCTTTGTAGCAAACTATACTTTTATTTCATGAATAAACTGAACAATTTAAATAGTTAAAGTCTGTTTTGTTCAGTGACACCACTAGAGCTATCAGTTATTGGATGTCAAAGATTTGGTAATTCTGACTTGTAGTGTTCAAAGGAAACCCGCTGCTACATTTTTCCATCAGTAGCAATAGATCTTTTATATGCACCATCCCAGAGACAGGATAGCACATTCCACAGCTTTATTATGCCAATCATGGTGCACTGACTGGAATGAGATATTGCTTAATGGGCCCACCGTCGGGGACTGACTCAAGAATGACTGCACATCAAGCGAGTACTTTACCACTTGGCTACATCACACCCTAATTTACATACAGAACAACTAAACAGCTAATAAAATATTGCATTAATTAGTAATTGTTCAATAATCCCAACCTAAAAAAAACAAGTAAAAATAATCAAAATAATGTTGTGCCCTGAATACCCTCCCCACACCTAGACAAATAAGTAAAAAATAATCAAAATAATACTTTTAATAGGTTGTAATAAAAAATGTCTCATTGCTTGTCCTGACCTATTAATCAATACTACCATATGCATTATAGTTCAATAAACAGCAGGATGCTTGTACACAACACCAACCTTGTTATGGGTAACACACTTTAACCACATGTATGTGAATTCATAGACAAACGAACAGATTCGCGAAAACATCGCACACCACTGTCTGTATATATTGTCTACACCTTGACTTCAGTGTAATAATGGTTCTATGCTGCTTCATTCATGAGGCACAAAAATCAATACACCAGCTGAATCTATGACAACCTTTGTATTAACAAGTTATATCATCCTGCAAGCAATCGTTCCACTGTTCTAATTAACCAATCGTTCAGAGGATTGGACTATGGTGATTTTCATGCACATAGTCACTTATGTCAACTAACTTTAATGCCAATGGAATCTCTGGTTCTCAACACTGGCACATATGGCAGAAAAGAATTGAGTTTTAAATCGACTGTTTCACAGCCAGTATTTATTTTCGCTTTTAGTCTAAGAATGGGTGCTTGATAATCAACCTTAATGTCTGTCAAGAGCAAAATACAGCTGCTGTAAGTGAGACGGGTAAAAGCATTGATTAACTTTGGTGAATCGTTCAGGGTTTGATCCCATCTCAACCAGGCCCCGTGCTTATAAACCATAAAGTCTAAATTTCAATAAAGTCCAGACTTTAACATCATGGTAATGCCATTCAAATAGCATTACGTTAAAGTCTGGACTTTATTAAAGTCTAGACTTTATTAAAGTCTAGACTTTAAGTTTTATAAGCACGGGCCCAGGGCCCCAGTATAGCAAAGCCCACAATACTTACATGCACACACGAGGATGAAAAACACAGTGGAATAAAAACATATCCATAAACCTTGTTGAAAAATAGAGGGTTACTGTTAACTTTCACCAAACAAGAACAGTTTCTGGATATAGTGCTACGGAATATCTTACCTGGCTTGGTCAATTTTCTCCTGTTCTGTTTTACACTTCCGTTCCAACTCAAGGCTGGAATACAAGCACAGCAGGTTTTATTAGAATGAGTAATTATCCATAAGACTGGAATAAACAGAATTTATGTGCAGTTCTGATTCTATCCATTCACCCAGCAAATTAATGTTACATTTGAAAATACATGTGTATATACATACTAAAGATCAATGTTTCTCCAAAAGGACAGCAAATAATATAATAATCTTTAACACTGTTTAAACTAAGTAATTAAATTCAGTGTTCAAACAAATACCTGTATGACCATAAGACATAAAACATTAACAAAGAGAGCAAAGATTCTATTCCTCAGGTAACAAGAGGAATATAAAACTGATCAAACTCATTTGTGGTCAAACTCATTTGTGGTCTGCCATTCAAAGCTATTTTCTATAACTGAGTTCTTTGTATGTGCTATCCTGTCTGTGAATAATGTGCAGCTAAACTACTTGTTGCTGTTAATAATAAAAATAGCCATATGACAGCAGTAAGTTTCTTCTTTTAATATTTGTACCAAATGCTATATATGATTATGTCAGATACTGATCAGTCTTTGACTAAAACAAAATACAGTTATATAAGTTAACGTAGATTTGAATATTTCAGTAATATACACATACCCACACCTCCCCTTCCCACTCACATCTCATCACATATACAGTCAAACCTGTTTTACGCGGTCAGACAAGGGAGTAAATAAAAGTCAGGTGGCTGCTGAGTACAGGTTGCCACATACAGTCTTTAAACCATTTGTTGTTGTTTCTTGTTTTACCGTCTGTACTGTCAATTAATGGATGTGTGCTTCACAATTGACTATAAATTAACTTTTGACATTTCAACTCCATCAGAAAAAACTGCAATGTATTAAATTAACTGTTCTCAACATGTTTGTTGTCTTTTTCTTTAATTCCTACTTGACATAGTGAGCGAATCTACATATGTGAAGCATAGCCAGCCCAGAGTCAATTAGATGTATTCTAGAATGAAACACATAGTGGACTCGAGTTGCGATATCGCTTAATACAGGTATTTTACCGATTTGCGATCCAATTTTGGTGGCCGCTGGTCGCATTAGACAGGTAACAGGTCACTGAATACAGGTGACTGCTGATCACAGGTGATCGCTGATTACAGGTGACCACTAATTACAGGTGGTCACTGATTACAGGTGACTGCTAATTACAGTTGACTGCTGATTACAGGTGACCACTGATTACAGGTGGTCACTATGACAGGTTTGACTGTACATGTATGCAAATGGTCATCTCTAATTGGTAACGGTATGATCTAGATTTATTGATTAATTTTACTGTCACGCTAATAATAAAAAGTCCTCACTGTATTACTACCTATATAACTACTACCAAGGCAGAGACATGCATGCACACGGTATGAGAAAGTAGTAAAACCAAGTCAAATATACATGTATTAATTAGACAACACTAGTGCTACAGTCAGTTTCACAAATGCAAGGTTATTCTAAAATGTAGAAAAAACGTATAGTAATATAAAACATTTATAAAAATAAGAAGATTCTAAATCATGCATTAAGTACTTAAAAAGATGATGTAATTCAAAATTTCTTTTTATACTGTTAGAAAACACAGCAAAACTATGTACTGCAAGTGATTATTTCTACATTCACTAATCCATGTACCAAATTAAAAAAAATAATGTCCACAAAAAATACATCATCAATAAGAAAACACTATGACATTAAAGTAAACTCACTGAGTGACACAAATCAAAGTGGTATATGTTAACACTGGGTGCATTCTAAAGCTTTCAGTAAGATACTAACACTGATGCCATGAAAGCATACCATAGCCAAATCCATAAGCCCCGTGTTGTTACTATAGCAACCATACCAGCAATGCCACCTATTTACATTTTTAAATAATTATATTATAAATCATCTGTGATGATAGTCAGGAATATATTAAATAATATCAGAATACTTGTATAATTTAGACAACGTTTTCATAAATAATAAAGTTTCATTAAGCCATTATTTTTCAACATTTCTGATATTGGGCATTGATTGGTTATCTTCCTACACTGAGATGCATTGGTTTTCTTTTTATACATTTTTAATAATAGTTCTGAGGACTGATCGATCACAGTCTTATAATCCCACTACCTGTACATCTATTAAGATATTCACTTTCAATACAATAAATTGTGTAGGTCTTATGGAAAGAAATTAAAGATTTTTTTCAATCTATAATAAGTGAATACATACAAAAATTGTTTTATTATATTAAAAACACAAAAACAATAACACTGTAAATGTATGTAAATAATAATGCATACTGGATTGTTATTGTTTTGTTTTGTTTCATTTTTTAAACTATTTTTATGCTAGTGCTAGTACTAGTTTAATTAAATTAGTATTATAACAGAAATTTCATACTGCATTTGTATTTTGTATTATAAAATAATTTTTCACTTTTATGATACTAATTTATGATTTGTCTAAAAATTATACATATTATAACAAATCATTCAGCATAATAGTATATGCCCTAATAAATATTTATGATAATAATTAAAAACTGTTAATTTAACTGGACTAATTATTTTCGTTAAGAGTTTGACTGGTAGATTCCTGTCTATTTGCTTTCACTTGTATCAGTTTGTTTCACATGTTTAATCTGAACTTGTGCTTTTACTAATAAACTAATTATTAAGTGAAAAAACTAAGAAAATATCACATAAAACAGCAGAGATGGGCGCCATCACAGAGTGACATACTAAGCAGGCACATGCGTTGGCTGTGGAACAAAAAGTTAATTCACAAAAACAAGGGAGACAACCAGCTTCACTCACAGAATGTGTATTTCTGGACGTCTCACATACTGTTCTTCCTCCATGTTTGAACACAAACTAAATATTGTAGGTTTACTCTTCCCAACACATTAATCAATATATTTCAAGTAATTTGGTCAAAAACAGATTTTGGTAATCAAATCTTCCAAAATGTCAACATGAAACATACATGCTTTTACTAACATGAAACAAATGTATAGTTAAAATTTATCAAATTATTTCAAATCGCATTCTTTGAAATGAAACTATTTATGTTTAGAACACGACAAAATGGCTCTTGATTTTAAAAAGCAGACACAAGTAAGTGCATGTTACTGAGAGCCAAAACTGGTGTTAATCTGAAGAATGACGGAGTGTTGCTGTGTTTATAATGAAGCTGGCTATCTCAGATGAAATGAAGCAAAATTAAGACTGTAAATAAAATGAAATGGACCAATCCTAGAACTCACCAGATCTCAGCTGATTCCAGCCTGAGAGGCAAAATGGGAACAGAAGGTTAGTGAGGTCATCATGCGGTATTTACGTGCATTTCACAACATGTAATTAACCATAAGTCATCTCAACACTACTCAAACACAGGAAAAACAGGCACATACATTTAACTTAAACAAACGTATGCATAAAAGAACAGTTAAACTTGAACCATAACTTGAAGTTAAAGGGAGTGAGTAATGAAACTTGGATATTCATTTTGTTAAATTAAGTTAAATTAAATTATATTACAATATATGTATTCTAAATCAGCTTTCTCAAATAATATCTTCAAAGTTTGATCATGGGTTTTTTTCTTCAAAATATTATGACCCCCCTCGCCCCCCAGTAAAAACCCCACACATTTTTAATGCAAGATAAAGTATATAGGAAACAGTACGGTACATATGCAGGTACACGTACATGTAACTCAGTTGAATTTGACAGTTATTCTGTGAATTTATTTGTTTTATTAACAAACAGCTAGAAAGACAATAGCTCAGAAAGTACATGTACATGCATTCAGAAAAAGAAGTCAGCGATAGTTCAACTGTTTGATGGTCAACTTAAATACAAGTTTAATACCATTTACTTATTTGAGGCGAAATAAACATTTTGTCAGAAAATAAATGATGGATTAAAGTTTTGAAGTTTTCAATGTCCAGAAGTCATTGTTACTACAATAAGACTGTGGTACAGTTTGACATCAACTGGCACATGAATATGTTTTAGAAAGGTTAATTTGGAAAAATTACATGAATATATCATTGTTAACATATTTAAATTAAGTCATGATTACACAAAAGATGTAACTATTTTTCCTGTGGCTGGACCATATACAAAATGTGTAATAATAACCATAACAGAGAAACTAAGACCACCAACAGCAAAGAGAAACAAATCAATCTCCAGGAAACCAAGTAAGTTTTTATGTGAAGAAAAACATAGGAATAAAAACTTTGTTTTGTAACAATACCAGACATAAGTATTATTCTGAGAATAGCTAGAGATTAAGAGTAAAATTAGTTCTTGCACAAACAAAAGCTAACACACAGTAATTACAAATTAAAACAGAAAGCTTTTTTTCCCATTAATATTAATACAATGCATAATATTGCAATAAGGCAATACCATGCTGGTTGTTTTTCATGTCTTGTTGAACGAAGGATATTTGTTGACAAAAATGAATTTTTTGTTGTGATGAAATGGCATGTCCAAACTTTGTTGTATTGTATATTGTACTACATAATATAATTGTTGTCTTGTTTTAAAGGAAAGGAAAACAATAATTTGGTTTGGTTGACATCAAAATGAATGAGATACAAAGAGATATGTGGTGAAAATGTCTGGTATTTTTACACATAAAATAAATAATACACCAAAACTATTTAGTATTTTAAAAATGAAAGAAAAAAAAAGAAAATTGCAGCATGCAAACAAAACTTACTTTTTGCAAATTAAACCAACAGAAATTTAAAAAAAATACAAAACTAAAAATGCTTGCACAAAGAGATTTAAAGGGTGTACATGTAGCAATTGATTATGTAAACATAAAACTGATTTTAATGATGAACTATTTACCTTGGATTAAACATCATGAAAGGAAAAGATGCACTTGATTTGTGCGAGTCTGGACTGAACTCCAACCAGGAACCAGAACTCCCGAGGTCGTCTCCTGTACCACCTTGAAGACTCTGCTCAAAGAAAGAACACACATTTAATTCAGGGTCAAAATGATTATAATTCCCAGTCACTCATTCTCATTACATTTGTCTGATAATCATCTTCACCAAGAAAAGTGTTAAGTTTTGAATACTCATAATGCTTGAACTTTTCTTTTGTTTCAATGTTTTTGAATACTCAACCTAGTTAGAATTTTGTAATGAGAATTCTAACTGAATTTTCCAGTACTCATCCTGGTTAGGATTTTTTCTACTGTTAACCATAGTATTATGAAGAATAAACATTTGAAACAATGGATTCAGTATTTCTATTTCTTATTGTAATATAAATTGCAGTTTTTTAACATTAAAACCATGATGTATTTAATGTATTAAATGTTCTTGGTCCTCCAACAAAACTGAAGTGCATTTCTGACCCAAACATAATATCTTGCTGCATATATTTATTTATTTACATTAGGTTGCCTAAAATGTATCTTGAAATGCATTACAAACAATCCTTTCATTCCCCACTTAAACTTTTCAAATCTTAACTGAAAACAAATGTACAAATGATACCATTCAGGACCAACTGAAGAGTTCTGAATGGTCTAATCAGCAATAATATTACATTATTTCTAAAGAGTACTTGCATGTACAAGACCCTTGTTTCATCGATACTCTGGCACATATCTAACAGTCTAAACATAATTTCAAGCCTTTAAAGCCATTCAGATAACCAAATTTTTAATGCACTTTTCAGCCATAAGTACCATATAACATACTTGTCACAAGTCAAGGTTAGTATGTTGTATATATCTTCCTATTTATTGCACAAGTTTATATTGCACAAGAATATATACCACGAGACCGAACAGCGGTCAAGTGGAATGTTTTTGTGCAAAATAAACAAGTGAAATAAATAGGAACTGAAAACAACGTATGTGATGGTCTGTATTTATTACATACCTTCTTTTATGTTTTACAAACACAGTTTTTAATTTAACATCATAACAACAATTTGTTAAATCTATAATCAATTTTTTTTTCATGGATTTACTTAACTTTAAGAATCTTACTCTGCTGTGGTCTTGTGTAATGTTTCAAATATGACGTCACGTAATTTGTAAATCATATATGATGTTAGTAAATAAATGGCACTAACTGCAGTAAAACTAAAAAGGGAATTCTCCATTTAAAAGTTCCAGTCCATATTGCACATATGTGCGATATGAAATAAATTTATTACACAGTATCAAAATGTCTTTATCACTATAGTAAGATTGAATAGGTATGTAATAAAGTTTATTATATTATTATTAGTAGTGTCTGACTAGCAGGGCTTTAGATCTCACTAATTTGGGCACAACGGGGACTTTTTTTTTTAAAGTACAGGAAGGTAATTTTAGCTCAATACTATCATTATACC
>JAECMU010040685.1:0-10607 GCA_016106625.1 Dracogyra subfuscus
TGAAACACAAGCACAAGAAAGCACAGAGAGTATAGAAAAGCAGGGTTCCGAATTAGCGAGCTATCGCTGGTGTTAAAATATCCCTTTTATAGAAGAGTAAAACTTTACTGTGGTCTTTGGGATTTGGGATCCGAATTCGGTGGCCGCTGGCCGCGTTAGACAGCCTTATTACAGGCGCATTTACATTATAAATCGTTTTGGAGGAAAATAGTGGCCGCTTGTATATATATAAGTATACCAACTATTTTTTCAAAGTATTAAAAACAACCCAAAACACCAGTTGATGCAAATGTTATATTTTGAAAGTATAATAATTTGGCGATAAATAAACACGAGTATACTTAATAAAACCCATAAAATTATAATATCACAGTTCACAACAGCACTAGGGGTGAAATGTGCGATTTCATAAAGGACCAATCATAACGAAGGGGAATATATTTGACCACAAAGAACATGTTTCAACAGCGTGTATGTCCACCATGTGCAAGTATGCAAGCATGGACCCGACGTCAGACAGATTTACGTCAATGCCACAGATACCGCCCCAAACCATCACAGATACCGCCCCAAACCATCACAGATCCACCACCAGTCTCCTGAAAACGACACGGAGTTGTTTTCTCTCCTGCACGTCGGTATATCCGAGTCCTGCCATCAGCTTTGAATAATTGGAACCTGCTCTCATCAGAAAAGAGTACACGTTGCCAGTTCCGATGTTGCCAACGTTGAATCTGACGTGCCTAACGTAAACGTCAAAGTCCATGTTGCCTCGTCAATGTCATCCCTGTGAATGGTCGATAGGCCCTGATACCATAATGTCGTAGTCGACGATGTCTAGTGTGACGACTGATGACATGTCCAAGGCCAGTCGCTGGTGCAGATGACGTCACAGTGAGGAATCTGTTACGTAAGTGTAAGATGCGGAGATGGCAGTCCTCGTGGGCTTATTTAAAATCCTTTAAACAAAGAACAATAAAACGAATTCATGCATTAATTGTCCAATCGGAGATTCGATAACGTAGCCAAACAGATCAGAAGTAGGGGTGTAACAATACACTCGAATATTCGGTGCACCGAACAGCGACCTGTATCGTAGTTGTATTCGTATTCGTGGCTGCTTGAACCGAATACACGCGAATATTATAATGTAACTGCATGTCATATGTTTAAGCATATGCCAGTCATGCTGTTTGAAATGACATTCAACAGCAACTATTTATATCAAACACAGACATGTAGGCTTACAATATATACTGTTAAGACCATCATGACAATTATTAAACAGGAGTCTGGACCACTGTTTCGCAAGTCTAAAATTCAACATACGTAGAGGGTTTATTGACAGTCTAGTTCAGACTTCGGCTGTTTCCGCTGCATTCGCACGGAAATAAGGTTAGCGTTCTCGAACTTTATGTGGCGTCCCATTTAATAATGTCCGAACTAGTGAGCATCACTGATGCCCCTACAACATTTAAATCAATTGTATGGAAATATTTCGGTTTTCCCAAATATAAAAATGCCGAGACAATAATTGTAAACGAGACAAGTACTGTATACATACAGTGTCAACATGTCATACAATGTGTTGCCTACGTGTATTTTATTCCCCTAACACACGATAATGGCTCTGATGCTTGTGGAATTATTTTATTGTCCCAAATGAAATGATATATGGATCACATGATCAATTGACAATTATGGTAACATATATTGTATATGTGTCCTCATAAAACGAACAACCTTTCTAACGAAAATCACGTACACGTACAATTCGCAGATCTGAATTGATGGCTTTATTGTTTTATATTAAATTTTTATAATTCAGGGCATCATCTACGATATCTAAGGTATACCAATCCATTTATACATTGATTCCATTTTAAAATAAATCAAAGGTAAATACAAAAATGGAATTGTTAGCTGGCGAAGATACAGAAAATCAAGTTATAGGCCTACGCTGATGGAAAGAAAGAAAGAAATGTTTTATTTAACGACACATTCAACACATTTTATTTACGGCTATATGGCATCAGACATATGGTTAAGGACCAAACAGATAGTGAGAGAGGAAACCTGCTATCGCCACTTCATGGGCTACTCTTTCAGATTAGCAGCAAGGGATCCTATATGCACCATCCCACAGACAGGATAACACATACCACGGACTTTGATATACCAGTTGTGGTGCACTGGCTGTGACGAGAAATAGCCCAATGGGCCCACCGACAGGGATCGATCCCAGACCGACCGCGCATCTAGCAAGAGCTGTACCACTGGGCTACGTTCCGCCCACGCTGATGGAAGTGAACTCTGTAGAGACATTCATGAAACGAAATTGAGGTTTTCCCGAGGTACATTCGGTAAACCTCGGCCAATTCCTTTTACCTACAAAATACGCAATCGTTACATTACTTTTTAAATAAATAATAATATATACAGAATTAATGTTTTAATTATTTTATGGAGTTTTGACGAATTTGAAGCGAAGTTTATTTTAATTCATATTTTTCTAATTGGTGAAAAAGAGGCTTAAAACAACTATTTCTAACTATTATACAAAGTATTAATAACATTGTAATTAATTGATTAAAGAATATACCCTTTTGCTTTGACATTATCAAGATTATTTGTGATTGTTCACTGTTCACTTTATTTAGTTAGGTTTTTTTTAAGCACAGAGAACTGCACTTTATTTTGAATATATATATATTTTTTTTAAATTTTTTTTTAATTTTTTTAATTTTTATTATTATTATTATTTTTTTTTTGGAAATGATAATACAATACAATACATACAACTGAATAAGCAAATGCATCATAATACCATGTTTTAATTATTATTTGTGAATTTCTGCCTTGTGAGCACGTTTTTGCCTATATGCATTGTATTCATGAATAAATAGTTGTATTCGTCACCTTATATTCGTGATACGTATCGTATTCGCCACCCTGTGTATTCGTTACAGCCCTAGCGGGTACCATTACATTACACTGGTTCTGTTAGTGAATTACACGCATATCCATTAGTCCAATTGCGCGTTATGTCACACATATAATACATTTCGACCAATCGTCGCTCGTATTTCATCGCGGGATCAATCATTCAGGCCGGCAAAACAAATAAAAAAATGGCGGACGAATGCGATTCACCAAAACATTATCGCAAGAAATACGCAAAAGCTGATCAGAAATTCAAATCGGAATATTCTAAAACTTGTCCAAACATCATACAGAAATCGAAGTTGGACGATTTATATGCGTTCTGTTGCGTTTGCCAGTCAGATGTTAGTGTAAGACATGGTGGTCTCCAAGACATTAAAAAACACATTGGATCGAAGTAAAGTAAAGTGCTTATGATAAAAACTGGTAAAAAATGCCTCAGAAAATGCTCCAGAATGCACCATTTTTAATATAGTTCTTCAAAAATGTTACGGGGGGGCATGCCCCAGAACCCCCCCTAGGAATGCCGAGACAAATACCGATTAACTAGATGAGATTGATATTTTACATATTACAAAATATGAGTAGCGAATTCTATTTATCCTATAACACTTCAAAAATAACAATTTAATAAATCTTTTAGTAAATCACAGTACTAAAGTCCCCAACATCGATGATATGACGTCATCACGATTAGCACATATTAGTTTGACGCCATGCATTTTAAATAAATTTTTAAAAACATTACGCTCAAATACACGGATCTTGATGTCTAGTAAACAAATAACCCATCCACGACAACACATTACCTCGAAACCTTGCTAATTTGCATACCATTATTAACCGGGTTAACAAAGTAAATTATCACATGAGTTTATGACATGGATATGATGGGTAAGTTATAGCATAAAAAGTATTATTCGTCAAATATATCCTATTGAAAAATTACTGTTGTATTTATTTGTATGAGCCCAAAACCAGGGTGTAATGAGTGACTGTCGTCAACAACAGTAGTATACACTATCGGGATTTTGTTTTATATAGCTGGAGTCTTTTTAATCATTGATTCCTTTCTTTTAGATCTGGTCTCAGGTATCTGTGATGTCCAGTAAAGAATTACTGGCCGATGACGACCCTGACAAAGGTCCCCCCTGGGCCAGCTTACAGTTCGGCCGACCACTGCTGAAAGACATGTGAGAAGTTTTAAAGTCTGAGCCATATTGTTGACAATCATGATAATAAACTCCCCTACCTTTAATTATTCTAAGAAATCAGGAGAAAAAACATTACAATGACACAGATTCCACATACTAATTGGTAAACATGTCATATCTATATCAACTTCACTCAAATTTCCAAGAAGAAAAAAAACCATGTACCGGTAGGTTGTCATTTTACTTTTGTATGGAATACTCTCCAAGAGGGTTGGAAGGTTGTGTTGTACTCTGTTATGTATAGACAATCATAATGACGTCATATTAATTATGTCACATACTTCGGAGGCTTTCACCCCTTATGAAGAGTTGTTGTTTGTTGTTGTTTTGTTTAACGACACACTCAACGCATTTTAATTACGGTTATATTGGCGTCGGATATATGGTTATGTCGAGAAAAAAAACCAGTGGTTAGCTGACGGGGATCGATCCTAGACCGACCATGCATCAGGCGGGCACTGTACCACTGGTCTATCTTATGAAGAGTATTCCATAAAAAAGTAATATGGCAGATGGCAAAAACTTACATGCTTTTTGTCCTAGAAGATCTCCACATAGTCGATATAGGTGACCTATGTTCTAGTGTGTGGAATCTGTGTTATTACGGTTGTTTTCACGATTTGTGTCTGGACAAAATGTGGGGAGGAAATTTAGCAGTAATTAAAGACAGGCATGTAATTTATTGTAGTTGTTAGCAATGTGGTTTGGACTTTAGATGATTCAAAAATTATGAAAAATTCAGTGCTCTATAATGTCAACAATTATTTACAGCACATTTACACAATGTAGTGTAGTTAGACTTTGACATGTGGTTGCAACCAGAAGTATTACTAAAAATGTTGGGAGGTTTTTGGAGGAATGTCTTTTATTTTGGTTCTGATTGCATCTATACGTCATACTACCACACATATATTTGTGTCATTTTATACAGTTTGTCTATCTGTCTGTCTGTCTGTCCAGAATTATTTTCACTATATTTAGTTGAAATGTTTTATATAGCTTTATTACACGTATGTAATGTTACAGATCTAGTTTGACTTTCTTGCCAATTTGCCTATTTTTAAAAGAGTTATGCAGGTCATAGGATTTCAAATTTCATGAGAAACACTTTTTCTGTTCCATGCTTTGTGATCATGGGAACCCATCGGAAACTGTTTATATAAATATTTTTGAATAGTTCTGTGGTTTTACCAATACGGTAACAGAAGTTATTGTTACTGTGAAATCCAAAGGACATTTGCCAGACATTAGGAGTAGAATTGAAAAGTTGGACATTTGTTTGTTTGTTTACTAGACTGGACCACTACACCTCATTGTTTGACATGTTTAGTGGACATTAAGAGTAGAACTGAAATGTTAAACGTTTGTCTGTTTACTACAGATTGGACCACTACACCTCATTGTTTGACGTGTTTAGTGGACATTAAGAGTAGAACTGACATGTTAAACGTTTGTTTGTCTGTTTACTACAGATTGGACCACTACACCTCATTGTTTGACGTGCAGACACTGGCCATGCTATGCTGTGTCTTTTGGCAGAAAGACGACTCGCCAAAACCCTCTCAGAGAACATCGTCCAAGAGTTCTGCAGACTACGTGCCTGCCAATGTAAGTTTACCTTCATCCACAGAGCTCAGATCTCTGTATTATGGCAGACCGTGACCGTAACCTTTTTTCAGTAGTAGCCCAATGGGGCTACCAAGTTGTACAATCTGGTAATCCTCAGTAAAAATTGGTAGCCCAATAATTTGTAAAATTAAACAAGAGATAGAAAAAAGCTAAATTATTTATTTGTATTTAAACATGTTGTTTTAGGTGGGAGTTTTAGGTGTGTAAGCATCTTGTTGATGTGCCAAAAAAAATCTAGTAGCCCGGCAGACCACTGGGTTTAGACATCTAGGAGCTCGAACAACAAATTGGTAGCTAAAACATGCCGGGCTACCACTAAGGTCAAACCCCATGTTACAGTGACTTTCAATTACAGTTCAACCAACATCGGTGGCATGGTGGTTAACTCATAGGATCTATATGATTCAAGTTTTAATCATAGATTCAATCCAAAGTGAGTTTTAATCGGATATTTTCTGTCTCCTCACCTATTCATTAATTACAGTCTTGGACAGATAGCCCAGGCAGCTGAGTTGTGTGCCCAGAACAGCATGCTTGATCCGTAATTGGATATGCACAAGAAAGTAGATCTCCACTCTATATAGATCAATATTTGTTAATAAATTATACATTAGGTTTTTATGTTTTAGAACTGTGAGATAGCCAATAATCCCCTCCCTCTCAATTGGTTTTTTTTATTTTTTATTTTTTATTTTTATTATTATTATTTAAAAAAAATTCTTCTCAATTAGTGCTTAGAAACTACAGGGAAAAAGCCATTTACCCTAAGCAATCAGTGGCTTGTTCCAAATGTCATTCAGGACTCTACGTTCACTCTCATTATCCATTTGGCCTGTAGGATAGGTGCTTTTTCATTTTTACTTGTTCTATCTAAAATGTCTCACCCAAAATTTTCAGCTGAAAGAGTCAAGCAATTATATTACATAATCTCTCAATAGGGACCAAAACATGTTCAGACGTAGCACATTGTCACATTTTGTTGGATAAATTGTTTACAAATATTTTTTTATTTGTCCTATACCGGTAAATACTTGTCCCAGACAAGCAGATAAGCCTTTACATAAAGCCCTGAATGTCTTATCCATTATAGTAGAATATAAATAGTTTAGTTTTATTTATCATTGGTCAAGTATTGTACCTTGTTGATAATAGGTCAGTGTTGTGTATTAATACATATAGTATGTAAGATCAAAGAAAATCAAATCTGTTGCATTTTAACCTCCTCTATTAATATCAGATGATTGTAGAACCTCTTATCCTACCCTTTTTCTTACAGATTAAATAAGTTAATTTGTAGGGTTTAAATATTTAAATATTACAAAAATATATATCCATCAGTTAAAACTATTCAAAACATTTGCCATAATTTCATAAACATTGTAATTATAGGGTGGGGGTGTGTGATACTTTATTGAAAGACATTTTTAAAAATATACATCTTCTATAATACAATCGAAAATATAATTTATCTTTTTTAATCTTCATGACAAAAGTCTTCACCCATCTTAAATTTTTTGATATTCACCCTTTTAATTTTTTTCGTTCAAAGATAACCATTGTAGCAGTGTGTACTGGTGATAAATACTATAAATATAGTACACAATATTATGATTAGGATTCAGTTGGCCAAAAACACAAAATACCTGATGCTGATTAAAATCCCACATTTTCTTTTTTTTTTCTTTCTTTTCAAAATATTTAATATAAAAATATCTAATGCAGAACGTGCAGTGAATTTTAACTGTGTGTTACTTTTCCAAAATCAGTTACCCTTTGTCCTTTTTCTAATCTGAAAAGTTATTGCTCTTAAACATAAAATTAAAATACAAGTATATATGCAAAATTAATGTCAAATTTGACAAATGTATTTATTAATTTTTACATTAAACATTATTGCATAGCAGAATCAAAATATAAAATATAAACTTCTGGATGTGTGTGTGTGCATGCATTTTTTATTATTTTGTGTGTGTGTGTGTGTGTGTGTGTGTGTGTGCGCGCCCGCGCATTTTTCATTATTTTACTTATCCATGTGTGTGTGTGTGTGTGTGTGTGTTTTGAAGTTATTTCTTTGAATGTGAGTTTATTTTTATTGTATTAACTATTTTTGTTGCTGTAATGGCATTGAGCGTTTGGTTTTTGTTGCACCTGTATGACTGCCTGTTTCTCCCCATAGACCGATGCTAACATTACATACTATCTCGGGAGTAGCACCGACAGTGGCTGGAGTTTGCTGCGTAAGTCACCCAGTTGATGTTCTCGTTTCTCTTATAACATGCAAAAAAAACAAAATGTTTACCTGTCATCGTTAGCTCAGGTGACGTGAAGTGCTGTGGCAAGCTTATTGTTGTTTATTTTTGGCTTTAGTATGTGTATATACATATATCTATTTATATAATATGCTTCGAAAGCAAATTTTGTGCTAAAAAGACGAATAAGCAAGATCGCCATGTGAATATGGTGAAAATATTTGTCTGAAGATCTTTGTAAAATAATTAATGTCATCTTAACCTCCCCCCCTCCTTCCACTCCTCAGCTGCATGACTGGTATGTGCTGTCCTGTCTGGAGGAGAAACATTTAAAGACCCCTTAGTGCTAATCAGTAATAAATGTAAGATAGCAGGTTTCTTCTCTCATTATGTATCTCAATCTTTAAGTGTGGCAATGACTCTATGATTGACATATACCAGCTGTTGCTTAACAGTTTCATATTTGTTTTGTTCTGTGATGTACTATGGCTCATACATGTACACAAGTTACAGATAACAAGACAAGAAAAACAAATGTGCTAAAAAAAGCCAGGGTTTTAAATTGTTAAAGTTATAACAGTAAAGGGTGTGACCAAAATAAGTATACCCAAGAAATGTGCCAAAAATAATTATAAACATATCAACTATTACACAATTTCAACTGATAAACTACTGAAATACAGTTGTATTAATCCTATATTGGCTTGAAATAACTCAAAATGCTTTTTTGAATATCTACAACCCTTAAAATCACTTCCATTTCCTATCATCAATTAATCAGATTAAAGATCTCGCTATGTTCAGAACAATAAAAAATATTCATGTTGTGCCAAAAATAGTGAAATGTAAAGCCTTGAAAGCTGTCTTTTCCCTCTCTTGATTTCCACGTCTTTCTTATCTTCTCTCTCATTGTCTCAAGCCCCTTTCCAGGCACGGTGGAAGCAAGTAGACACTTGGGGATGACTGACATCAAGAAAACAAAGCAAAGTTTCCAGAGGTTCGGGGGTATGCTTCCCTGTAAAACTGTGAAAACTAGATATCCTGAAATGCAATTTCCTGCATTCAACAAGTAAAAAGCGGGCAGCATAGCCCAGTGGTACAGTTCCCGCCTGATGCGCAGTCGGTCTAGGATCGATCCCCGTCAGCTAACCACTGAGGGTTTTCTCGACATAATCATATGTCCGACGCCGAAATAACTGTACTTATAATGTGTTGAGTGCGTTGTTAAACAAAACAAAATATATATATATATATATATATATCAACAAATAAAATTAATTTCTGCCTTAAGATTTACTACCAATAATATTTTTGATTCAGAATTATTGAGGGGTGCTAGAGAACACCCCCACCCCCCTGCTCCACTGTGCCTATTTTTCTTTGTTTTATTGCTTCTCTGTGCCTCCTATGATTAATGTTTGTGTGTTGTAATTCACGTGTGGTATATATTGATAATGTGTTATTGTACATCTGTATCTTATCTCATTTTTATTATTATTTTTATAATTAAATGGCTTCATTGCCTCTGACAAATTTGGTAATGCCAGTTTCTACATATATTTTCATATTTAGAACATCGTAACCTCCTTGTTTACACAGATTGCTCTCCCACTGACAAATTCTAACATATCATAACCTTTGGCGTATTAGTCATGGAGAAGTGACATAACTACATGTGTATGTGATAGAATTACTTGTTATTTTGTAGTTATTTTTATTGTTGTTTTGATTTAATGGAAACATATGTTTTTATATATACTTTTTTGATTTAATGAAGAGATTCACATGACGGTCTTGCTATTTGTGATTGTATTTTTATTTTATTTGTCTTGTTTTTGGGTTTTTTTAAATTAGTACATGTATTAAGACATCAAAGTAACAGCAGTAGCACCTTCATACATCTAGATCACTTCACTTCACTGAGCTATAGGTGCAGTGTTCATACAATATCCAAGTCTGTTTTACGTAAGATGTTAAAGTTCATTCAATTCTTTATTTGTGGACCTAATCTATACAGTGTATTAAAGGTACATGTGGTTTTAGGGTAGTAGAATAATAAATGTAACATGAATGGTGGTTCGAAAATATTTCTGCCATGAAATCAGATACTGGTAGATTATTTAAACAAGCTAAATTACTGGATCAGATAAGAAAAAACATTTGATTTCTTGCAGATGTTTTTATTTTATTTGGGTGGGTTTTTTGTTGGTTTTTTTTTTTTGGGGGGGGGTCCGGGTCAAGCTATTGTTATCTGTCTGTTGAATGCACCTTACACCCCTTCCCCCAAAAAAAAACAACAACAACAAAACAAAACTCATGACATGTTGACCACCTAGAGTTTGAAGTATTATCACTCTATGAATTTTGAGGGTTTCAAAAAGGGAAACAACTCTCATTAAGCTAAGCATTCATGGAGCACACTACATGATGTGTCATTCATTTGTAGATGCAGCAATCAATTTCACATACTATTTCACACCAATAGTATGGGAGTTGGCCTTCCCTCTTTCAACAGGGCATAAAATTAATTTCCAATGTGTTCTGATTCCAATATTTGTTTTAAATGTGACAC